>PVJI01004834.1:0-103822 GCA_004026765.1 Micronycteris hirsuta | reverse complement strand
GGTCTCCTCCACCATCCCCCATCTTGGGGAGAAAGACCTCGTGGGTTGCTTAGCCGGGGGTTTTATTAGAGGCATTAAGACACATTTACATTGGATTGATTATTCATGGGATTAAGCAGAACAGGTAGGATTACTCATAGCAAGGCATTGGGATGTTGATTCAGATCCGGTGGCAGACACGACCAGGTTAAAGCAATATGTAGGGGTCAGCAAGCCAGAATTTTTTAAGATACATCTTTGCCAAATTCCTATTAGAGAATTCCCATCCCACAGACATGATCCACACTTGCTCACACAGGAATCACATGGAGCTGTGCTCAAAACGTGTAAATTCTCAGGACTGCGTGTTTACACACGTGTGGAAATCACTGCCACATTTATCCATTGAGAAAGTTCCACTCTATTACTACTTTGCTGAGAGTTTTTTATTATTAACGGGTGTTAGATTTTGTCAAACACTTTTTCTATTTCTATTTAATTTCACGTTTTTTCTTTTTCAGCCTGTTTTGATATGATGAGTTACATTAACTGATTTTTTTATTGAAGATTTTATTTATTTATTTTCAAAGAGAGGGGAAGGGAAAGAGAAAGAAAGGGAGAGAAACATCAGTGTGTGGTTGCCTCTCACATGACCCCCACTGGGGACCTGGCCTGCAACCCAGGCACGTGCCCTGACTGGGAATCGAACTGGCAACCCTTTAGTTCACAGCCCACACTCAAACCACTGAACTACACCAGCCAGGCATACATTAACTGATTTTTGAATGTTGAGCTAGGCTAGCATAGCTAGGATAAATACCATTTGGTTGTGTTGTATAATTATTTTTATACATTGTTGGTTTTGATTTACTAATATTCTGTTGAGTAGTTTTGCATTTATAATCATGAAAGATATTTGTCTGTAGGTAACTTATAAGGTCTTTGCCTGATTTTGTTTTTAGGGTAATGCTGACTTCATAAAATGAGTTAGAAAGGGAGAGTAGAGAGTTGGTATAATTTTTTCCTTCAATATTTGATAGAATTCACCAGTGAACCTACATGAAACTGATGTTTTCTGTTTTCAAAGGTAATTAATTAAAAAAAACCTTTTATTGTATTTTTATCCATTATCATTTAGTCCCCTTATACTCCTCTCTCACAGCAATCCATGTCCATGAGTCCTTTTTCCTTTTTGCTCAATCCCTTCATTAATTTTTAATTCAATTTCTTTAATAGATAAAAGCCCATTGAATTTTCTATTTCTGGTGTGAGTTTTGGCAGCTTGAGTATTTCAAATAGTTTATTCATTTCATCTACATTATTTATCATATTCATGGGCATTGAGTAGTTCATAATATTTGTTTATTATCATTTTAATGTCTATGGGATCTGCAGTGATGTCTCCTCTTTATTTCTAATATTAGTATTTTGAGTAGCCTCTCTTTTTTATTGTTAGTTAGCTTGGCTAAGTGCTTATCACTTATGTTGATCCCCTCAAATAATCAAATTTTGGTTTTGTTAATTTTCTCTATTAATTTCTTATTTCATTGATTTCTGTTCTATTTTTTTATTTTTTTTTTCTTCTCGTTACTTTGGATTTAGTTTGCTCCTGTTTTTCTATTTTCCCAAGGTAGAAGCTTAGATTGTTGATTTTAGATCTTTCTTTCTTTTTCTAACGTGATCCAGCTTTATAAATTTCCTTCTAAGTACTATATTTGTTGTATAATTTAATATATGAGTTATATTTTCATTTTTATTTATTTCAAATATTTAAAATTTTCTATTGAGATTTCTTTTTTGGGGTGGTGTTATGAATTATTTAAAAGTGTGTTTGTTGGACTTCCAGCCAAGATGGAGGCGTAGGTAGACACACTATGTGTCTTTGCACAACCAAAAGAGGAAAAACAACAATTTAAAAAACAAAACAACCAGATCTGACAGAAAACTGAACTGAGTGGAAGTCCAACAACCAAGGAATTAAAGAAGGCACATTCATCCAGGCTGGTAAGCGGGGTGGAGCTGGATGGAGAGCGCTCGGTGAGTCGCAGTTTGTGGAGCAGTACTGGCAATGCTTCAGCTGCCCTGAGAGGCCTCTGGTGGGCATTCCTGGCCAAAACACAGTGGGAGCACTCAGCAAAACTGGGGCTGAGACTGGTGAACTGGTGGTCCCTCATTCGTGCACAGATAAACCGGGAGGAAAAGCTGGGGAGTGGAACACACCGTGCAGCCCACCAACGCAGGGAAATAAAGCCTCAAACCACCAATTGAAAACACCTGTGGGGGTTGAAGCATCAGTGGGAGGAACTCCTGGCCTCACAGGGAAGTTCACTGGAGAGACCCACAGGGACTTGGAACTGTGCAGGCCCGCCCACTCACCCTGGAGCTGGCAAAGAAGGGCTCAACTTGCTTGTGGGTAGCTGGGAAAGTGCAGAAAAAAGAGCAAGCGCCCTTGTTCTCTCAGTCATCGCCCCCACAGACAGCATCACAACACAACCACATGGGTTACCCCGCCCTGGTGAACACCTAAGGCTCCGCCCCTTAAAGTAACAGGTGTACTGAGAAAAAAAATGGCCCAAATGGAAGAACACATCAAAGCTCCAGAAAAAATACAACTAAGGGGCGAAGAGATAGCCAACCTATCAGATGCACAGTTCAAAGCACTGGTAATCAGGATGCTCACAGGATTGGAAGAAAGATGGTTGCAATTAGTTGAATAAATGAAGGATAATATAAAGGAAATGAGGGGAAATCTGCAGGGAACCAATAGGGATGAGAAGGTAACTGGTACTCAAATCAACGGAGTGGACCAGCAGAAAGAAAAAAACATCCAACTAGAAAAGAATGAAGAAACAAGAATTCAAAAAACTGAGGAGAGGCTTAGGAACCTCCAGGACATCTTTAAACATACCAACATCCGAGTCATAGGGGTGCCAGAAGGAGAAGAGGAAGACCAAGAGATTGAAAACTTATTTGAACACATAATGATGGAGAATTTCCCGAAGCTGGTGAAGGAAATAGACTTTCGGGAAGTCCACGAAGCTCAGAGAGTCCCAAAGAAGTGGGACCCAAAGAGGAACACACCAAGATACATCATAATTGCATTACCCAAGATTAAAAACAAGAAGAGAATCTTAGAAGCAGCAAGAGAAAAGGGGACAGTTACCTACAAAGGAATTCCCATAAGACTGTCATCTGCTTTCTCAAAAGAGAACTTGCAGGCAAGAAGGGGCTGAAGAGAAATACTCCAAGTCATGAAAGGCAAGGACGTACATCCAAGAATACTCTATCCAGCAAATCTATTGTTTAGAATGGAAGGGCAGATAAAGCGCTTCTTAGATAAGGTCAAGTTCAAGGAGTTCATCATCACCCAGCCTTTATTATATGAAATGTTAAAGGAATTTATATAAGACATAGAGGGATATCAACAGGGGAGTGATACGGGAGAGAGGGGAAAAAGGTTCAGAGAATAAGTAGCATAAATGGTAGGTAGAAAACAGACAGGGGGATGTTAAGAATAGTATAGGAAATGTAGAAGACAAAGAACTGATGTGTATGACCTATGGACAAAAACTAACGGTCAGGGAATTGGGGTGTGGGGGTGGAGGGGAAGAAAGGGGGAAATGGGGCAACTGTAATAGCATAATCAATAAAATATATGAAAAAAAGTGTGTTTGTTAATCTCCAAGAATTTTGGAATTTTCCAGCTATGTTTCTGTTACTGATTTCTAGTTTAATTTACTGTAGTTTGAGAGAAAGCATTATATAATTTCTTTTTTTTTTTAACATTTATTGAGGTGTGTTTCATGGCCAGAATGTGGTCTATCATGATGAATGTTTCATATGAGTTTGAAAAGAACGTGTATTGTGGTCTTATTGGATGAGGTAGTTGACATATCAATTTTAGTTAGTTGATCACTGATACTGTTGAGTTGAACTATGTCCTTAGCGATTTTCTGCTTCTTGTCTATCTTTGATGAGATTATTGAGGCCACCAACTATGACAATGGTTTCAACTAGTTCTCCTTGCAGTTCTATCAGTTTTTGCTTTATGTATTTTAATGCTCTACTATTACATGTATGTGTTAGCATAGGTGGCTAGTTAGTATTAATAAAGGAAGGCAGCAAAGAAAATCAGACATAAAGCCTACTTATTTAGGCAGTTGTAGCATTCATAGGCTCCCTGGCGGATCGCCGCATCCTCTACCCACCAGGATCTAATCCAAGAAGCAGGCAGGAAGGATCATTACCAGGCATTAGCTGGGATTACTGAGGGTGGAATTAAAATAGCAGGAAAAGTTCCTCTGCTGAGCATGTGTGCAATAGAAACCAAGATGGTACAGGGAGAGGTCCTTCTACTTTGAATATGTGCAATAGAAGCCATGATGATAACCATAAAGGGAGGTGTCTAATTTGGGAAACAGAATTCCTTAGGGTGAGGGCCCAGCACATGCACATGAAGGATTGGGAAAGAGATTGATCAATTTGAAAGCCTGAGGTAATGTAATCTAAACTTAACAAAAGCTTCTCACTTAGCAATATGCATTTTTTTCACCCGTTCATTCACATGTTCTCTCTCCATAGCAGCCATGAGGCCTAGCAGCCACTTAGGACCAAATGCAGGCTCCAATCGCCAGCTCCAAGCTTGAGCCTGGGTACAGCAATGCAGTGCTTCCTGGAGCACAGCCAGGAACAGAGACTAAATTAGCTGGATGTGTACAGAGACTGAACTTTGGCATGGACTGAACTGATGGCACAGAGTTTCTGGCCCCTGATCCTTCTGGTTTTGGTGAAGACAAAGCTGGACTTCTTCCTTATTGCAAATGGATGGAGATGAGACCCTCTGAACCTGAGGGCAGTCTTTTATTTCTATTCCAATAAATCTGACTACTATATCTCATCCCCTCAGTCATGTGTCCCCAAAACGCTTTTCTTGCAACTCCATGAAAGGATCCCATTTTCACTGGCGACACATACACCTTAAGGATTGTTGTCTTTTATCAGAATGGACTAATTTATCATTATGTGAAGCCAATATTTGTCTCTGATAACTTTACTTGGTCTGAAAGCTGTTCTGCCTTAAATTAATATAGCCATTGCAGCTTTATTTTAATTAGTTTAGCATAGTATATCTTTCTCTATCCATTTACTACTCATTTATATGTCATATTGAAAGTGTATTTCTTGTAGACAACTTATATAATTTGTTGTTGCTTTTTGATCCATTCTGACCATCTTTGTCTTTTAAAGTTGTATTCATACCAATGACATTTAAAGTGTTTACTGATACAGTTGGATTAATATCTACCATATTTGTTGCTGTTTTCTATTTGTTGCCCTTGTCCTTTATTCCTAATTATGTCTTAGACTTTTTTTCCCTTTTTTGTTTATTTTAAATGTTACATTTTCTCTTCTTTCTTAGCATATCAGTTATAATTTTTGCTTGTTTGTTTTTAGCATTTGTCCTTGAGTTCTCAGTACCCATTTACAACTACTCCAAGTCCACTTCCATTAATACTATACCTCTTATGTATAATGCAAATACCTTATAATGACAATTTATTTCTAATTTTCCCTCTCATCCCTTCTACCATTGTTGTCATACACTTCACTTATACATAAGCTTATGTATAAGTGAAATGTACACATATGCTTATGTATATGCTTATGTATAAGTGAAATGAATGGCAATAATGGTAGAAGGCATAATTAATCAAACACATTGTTGCTATTATTATTTTGAATAATTTGTTTTCTATTAGATCAGTTAAGAGTAAAATAAATAATGGTTTTTATTTTGCCTTTACTTAATTCTTTCTTCAGGACTCTTCCCTTCCTTATGCAAAGCTGAGGCTTTGACATATATAATATTCTTTCTTTCTAAAGAACTTCTTTTAACATTGCTTGCAAGACAGGTCTATTGACAGCCAATTACCTCAATTTTTATTTTTCTGTGAAAAACTTTAATTATCCTTCACTTTTCAAGGATAATTTTACAGAGTTCAGAATTTTAGTTTGGTGGATTTGTATCTCAACATTTTAAATATTTCACTCTGCTTTCTTCTTGCTTGCTTGGTTTCTAAGGAAAGGTCAAATGTAATTTGTATCTGTGCTTTTCTATAGATAAAGTGTTTTTGTTTCCTCTGTCTTACAAAAATTTTCTTTATCCTTGATTTTCTGTAATTTGACTATAATGTATTGATAGGGTTTTTTTGGCACTTATCCTGCTTGATGATCTCTGAGCTACTGGATCTGTAGCTTGGTGTCTGAGAGTAATTTAGGGAGATTTGCAGTCATTATTGCTTCAAACTTTTTGTTTGTTTGTTTCTTTTCGTCTGTCTTTTTCGTTTGTCAGTCTTATTATGTATATGTTACTCCTTTTGTCACACAATTGTATTTATCCCAAAGTCCTTGGATAGGACTTTTGTGTTGTTTCCTTTCTCCCAGTCTCTTTTTCTCTGTGTTTTTCTATTCTGAAAGTTTCTACTAAAATATTGTCAAGCTCAGGAATTCTTTTTTCAGCTGTTTCTAGTCTACTAATGAGACTATTAAAGGCATTCTTTATTTTTGCTACAGTGTTTTGATCTCTAGTATTTCTTTTAATTGAGGGTAAGCCTTGTTAAGAAGAAAGAGTGCCACGTTTGTATTTCAAAATATTTCCTTTCTTCATCAGACTGCTGGAAGGCTCACATTATTTTTCTCAGATCTGCACTGTGTGAATCTGTAAAGCTCCAAGAAATAAACTAAAAAGAGTGTGAAGGCCCCTCTCTGATTGGTTCCCCTGGAGTTGTTACTTCTCATTCTTGTCTAAATCTAGCAATTTTTCCTTTATGTATGGTTCAGGTTTTCCCAGCTTAGCACTTACTCTTGTAGGTATCTGTTGGAGGTAAAAAAAAAAGTATTAATATTTTTCACGTCTTCTAATTTCTTCTAGTAATCAAATCAATAAAGACAGATTAACAGGAGAAAATCAAAGTTTTAATACATGAACATAGGAAATTCGCATAAGTATGAAAATGTTCAAGACAGTGAGGCAACAGGAGAACATATTTGGCAACTCAGAAACAGTAGGACTTAGGGGAGTATCTAGCTAATAGACACCTGCCTGAAGCCTTCCTATTTTTTTAAAGTATATTTTATTAATTATGCTATCACAGTTGTCCCATTTTTTTCTCCCCTTTATTCCTGTCTGCCCTGCATCCACCCTTTTACCAGCATTCCCTCCCCTCAGTTAATGTCCATGGGTCATACATGTAAGTTCTTTGGCTTCTATATTTCTTATACTATTCTTAACCTTCCCCTGTATATTTTTTTCCTACCATTTATGCTTCTTATTCCCTGTGCCTTTTCCCCAATTCTCCCCAATACCCTTCCCTGCTGATAACCCTCCCTGTGATCTCCATTTCTGTGATTCTATTCCTGTTCTAGTTGTTTGCTTAGCTTGGTATTATTTATTTTTTTTTTTAGGTTTAGTTGTTGAGAGTTGTGAGTTTGTTGTCATTTTACTGTTCATATTTTTTATCTTCTTCTTTTTCTTAGATAAGTCCCTTTAACATTTCATATAACAAAAGCATGGTGATGATGAACTCCTTTAACTTCGCCTTGTTTGGGAAGCACTTTATTTTCCCTCCCATTCTAAATGATAGCTTTGCTGGATAGAATAATTTTGGATGTAGGTCCTTGCCTTTCAGGACATGGAATACTTTCCAGTTCCTTCTTGCCTGTGAGGTTTCTTTTGAAAAATCAGCTGACAGTCTTATGGGCACTCCTTTGTACGTAACTGTCTCCTTTTCTCCTGCTGCTTTTAAGATTATCTCCTTATCTTTAATCTTGGGTAATGCAATTATGATGTGCCTTGGTGTGCGCTTCTTTGGGTCCAACTTCTTTGGGACTCTCTAGGATTCCTGGACTTCCTGGAAATCTATTTCCTTTGCCAGGTTGAGGAAGTTCTCCTTCATTATTTTTTTCAAATCAGTTCTCAATTTCTTGCTCTTCCTCTTCTCCTTCTGGCACCCCTATGATTCTGATGTTGGAATGTTTAAGGTTGTCCCCAAGGGTTCGTAAGCCTCTCCTCATTGTTTTGAAGTCTTGTTTCTTCATTCTGTTCTGGTTGAATGTTTATTTCTTCCTTCTGCTCCAAACTGTTGTTTTGAGTCCTGGTTTCCTTCCTGTTACTGTTGGTTCCCTGTACATTTTCCTTTATTTCACTTTTCATAGCCTTTACTTTCTCCTCTATTTTGTGACCATATTCAACCATTTCTGTGAGCATCCTGATTACCAGTATTTTGAACTTTGCATCTGATAGGTTGTGTATCTCTTCATCAGTTAGTTTGAAGCCTTCCTATTTACCATACTTAATCCAAATTAGGCTATTGCAACATCCAAAAATCTCCCTCCAGAAGCAGGTTTGTCTTTCTGAATCTCTTGGGCAGGAAAAGAAGGAAGAAAAGGGAAAAGGTCAAATGTTATTTTTGAGTCTTATTTCCTTAATAAAGAGCTTAAAATTAGTATCCCAGGCCCTGGCCTGGTAGCTCAGTTGTTTACAGCATTGTTCCTATATGCCAAGGTTGCAAGTTCGAACTTTGGTCAGGGAACATACATGAATCAACCAATGAATACACAAATAAGTGAAACTACAAATCAATGTCTGTCTGGCCATCTCTCTCTCTTACTCTTTCTCTCTCTCTCTCTCTCTCAAACTTATTGAAAAATAGACTCCCAAAAAGGCAGCTTCAGGATGCCATAACTTTGGTTCCCTCAGTTTCTAGTCATGGATTTATGCTCTAGTAAGTTGTGATTCTGTGTAAGATTCTAGTAAGATCCTCTTAACTCTCCAACTTTGGGGGAAGATTATTTCCCCTGTGACCTCACTTTTCTGATTGACACAAGAAAAGTTGTTGATTTTTTTTTCAGTTTGTTTGGCTTTTTAATTGTTCTTGGATGAAATAACAACTTCCAAGTTCCTTATATGCTGTATGGGAACCAGAAGTCTCACATATAACTTTTGAAATTAAATCTTGCAAGAAGAAGACATTGGCTTTAATCTCTAATAGAAACAACTGATTGCTTGGTTAAGATAGTTACAAAACATAGATATTAAACTAATTAGTTTATTAATCAGGCTTATAGGCTAGTAATGCTGATTAGACATGTCTCTGGTTTCTATTGGGTTTGGCTAATGGAAAGTAGAAGCATAGCATTAGAAACAGAAGAATCAGTGTGGGAGAGATCTTTCCAACTTTCTCTGGCATTGATGCTTCAATTATGTAGAGAGCTCCTATTAGGCAGTTCAAGACCCTCACTTCCAGCTGTACCTCATGTACCAATATTTCTTTCTTTTGCACTATTCCGACCTAGGGGTGTTATTGGCTTCTCTCTGATTGTAGTCTGTGTGTGCCTGACCATACCTTGTTTCCCTTACCCTACTCACACCTATAAAAACAGTCTTATCAAGTAACTTTTGTTTCCTGCCAGGACTCTGACTAATATTATATAAAATCTGTGAAAATGTCCATCCATTGTGCATATAAAGCCAGACATTTTACCTCATTAAACAAAAAACTTATAATTAGTGAAAAATAGCACAAAAAAGTTGATACACATGCAAACAGTATAATGTGAGTAATGAAGACTCTTGTCTTCTGTAGGGCTTTCCTGGGGTATGCTTTGTGGCATGCTTTTTCATGCTTTTAGTTATGCTTGTTTAGTAGTGTATATTGACTTAATCATAACCATTAATATATATAGTTGTATATTTTATAAGTATATTTATATTTATATATTTTGTATAAATTTAATAATATATGTAATTTATCATAAGTCAGATCAATAATATGTATCTCTGGTATGCCTGCTCTCTAGAGCTTTGACTTGTATGAAATAGCTTTGCTTTGGTTTATACACGTGCTCAGTATGTCATAGGCTGAGCAGACTCTTACTCCTCCAAGCCTTTTTCTCCTGTGTTCTCCTAGTTTAGTTAGTTTTTTAGTACCTTGTCTATAAACTAAATTGGTAAAATGGGTGTTATCTTTTACTCCTGCAGCCTCTAACACTCTAAATCTAATTAGTAAAGAAGTCTCGTTAATTATGTCTAATGTGTCTCTTGATTCCTGATGTCCATATTTACTCTCACTTCTACAGGTTTAATCTAAGCTTTCAACATCATGCTTAGACTATTACAGTAGCTATTTTGAGACCTTCCCCTTATGCCCTGCTTCCAGATGATATGACTGTTTAAACACTTAATAGCTTTGATATCCTATAGCAATGTTTTATAAACTACTGGTTATGATTCATTAGTGGATCTTAAAACCCACTTAGTGGGTGCATGCATAAGCATATTCATAAACACACACATACCAATGTAGCACAGAAAATTTTATAAAATAATAATAACCCTATTACATACACTTCACTCTAGTATTCTTATTATAAAATTTTGTGTTCTGTTTCAATTTTTAAGTGATAGACATGACCCACTAAGATGTGTTCCAAAATGTGGGATGTGGGCAAAATATCTGAGTAATACTATACTACAGGCACAGAACCAGTACTCTTCATATTCCATCCTCTGTGCATATCACATGTGTACAGTTCCGTTGCGCTCCTTATCCTTTTGTTTATGCATTTCAGTCTTCTGTGAGGCTTTTGCCTAATACTCCCTATTTTTTGTATCTTCTCTGTGAAGATCTCTCAACTCATTTTTAAGACATTATGCTAACGTTTCTCTAAAGATTCTTAAAATAAAATTAATCACTCTTTATTTTGCATGAATTTGGCATATTCTCTTATGATAAAAAATCAACAATCTTGATTTAATTTGTTTATGCGTACATCTACATCCCTCCACATAGAACTTCTAGAGACTGAGACTTTTACTTACTTTTATATCTTAAATATCTAGCACAGTGCCAGAGAGTAAGTGCTTAATAAATTATTGTTAACAATTATTGATTAACAGAGGTGGAATTCAATAAAAGACAGCAGCAAAGATTTTGAAGAAATAGTTGCAGTATTTCTCTGCCTAGAGGAAGGCTTCTGCCTAGGGGAAAATAACCTCAAATAATTAAGTTTCTAAAGTATTGGTCTCATCCTTTTGTTTATTATTATCAATAGGTAAGTGTACATATAAATTTTTAAGACACTACCAACATTTTTTGAAGTGCATGTACCATTTTATACTTGTAGAGCAGTACATGAGGGTTCTAATTACTCCACATTCTCAGAAGTACTTGGTAAGATCAGGCTTTTTAACTTTAGCTATTCCGATAGGTGCACATAATTTCATTATGGTTTCAGTTTACATTTTTATAATGACTAATGATGTTGAAAGTCTTCTCTTTCTTTTGATATAATCTGATAATCTTTTTACTGGAGTATATAGACCAATTTCATCTAATGTGATTAATGAGGTAGTTGGGTTTAAATAGACAATCTTGAGATTGCTTTTATATATTTATCATATTTCCTCTCTTTGTTCTTTCCCTTGGATTCATTGAGGAATTTTCTGATTCTATTTCATCATCTCTGTAGGCTTATTAACTATAACTCTATTAATAGTGGTTAGTAATATTACAGCTCTTTAAAAACAATATAAGAAACTTAATAATATACTTCCATTTTGTCACTCCTTGTCTTTACGTTAGTGTTTAATATATTTTACTTTTAATATGTGATAAACATCACAATTTATTTTTAGTACTTTTAAAATGGTCAATTATCTTTCAAGTAAATTTTAATAATAAGAAGAGCTTTCATATTGCATCAAAGGGAGAGGTTTACACATTCATTTGACAGATATAAGCGTATAAATGGTAATTAAATCTATGACAAAGTGAAAACAACAAAGGAGAAAATGTGCATAGAAAATGGGGTTTAGGCCTAAGCCCCAATGATTCCATCATTTAAATCAGGTAGATAAGAAGAAACCAGCAAGAGATTAAGAAAAGTGTGGTGGAGAGTTAGAAGGACGAATAGATAAGTGTGGTGATAAAGAAGCAAGACCAATATTCAACAGTATGGAATTCTGCTAAGAGGTTAGAGGACTTATCAGAATTTTACTGAATCAAAAAAAGACAGAAGGGGAGTTCCAGCCAAGGTGTAGGTGTAGGTAGAAATGCTTCAGTTCCTTGCACAACCAAAAGAAAGATACAACAAATTTAAAAACAATAAACAACCAGAGCTGCCAGAAAATCAAATTGTATAGAATTCTGACAACCAAGGAGTTAAATAAGCATTCACCCAAACCAGTAGGAGGGGCGGAGACAGGCAGACAGGAGGAGAGGATGTGCTCCAAGGCAGCATCTGGAGGACCCGGTGAGCCAGATGGGGCCAGCTGACTGGAAAACTACTGACTCAAAACTCTAACTGGAATGCTCAGGCTCCATATATGGGCATTTTAGGATCAGCAGGAAGTGACGTATGCACACTGGGAGAGATCTGGATCAATCCTAATACTACTCACTATCCCAACAGGACTAGGTATACAAATCCCCAAAGGACATTTTAGACATATTCTCCCACAATCCAGCCTAGCTTTAAAAGGATTTCAGCTACCTTTAGCTGCTGGCAGATCAGGCCAGAGCCGCTGTAGCTGCTGCGGAAGAAGAAAAAGCAAACAGACCCGGCTGCCGACTGGGCAGTCCAGCCAGAGCCCAACCCAAAATGTGGAGCCACCCAGTTCTGTGAAAAATGTCATTGAGGAGACAGAAGTTGGCGGCAAGATAGGTGAGAGTGAAGTCCACTTCCCCCTGTGCACAGGTGGAACACCTAGCTGATCTGAGGAAAACAGTGAACGGCCAATGGTAACCCAGCATATATGAAGGTTGGAGGACAAAATTGTAGAGGACACTGAAAAATCAGGTGGTAAGGAGAGTGCTTTGGGATGTTAAAGTCCCTGGGACCAAGGCAGGGACCAGAGCAGCAGCAGCCCCAGGATTCTTGGAAGAAAGCCAAGTCAGTGACTCCCTCACCTAACAAACAGGGAGGTTTGAGAAACACCAGGATGGACCTGGATGCCTGAAGTTGCTGGGGGAAATAAGGATGAATGGCAGGCACAGGGGCAGTGTGCACCCACTGAGACTGGGGACACCAGCTGGGTCATTACCAGAGAAATTGGGGAGCCAGATGATGCCTGGAGAAGAGAGAAGAGTTGGGGCATGACAGACCCTGACCCAGATAGTCTCTGGTCTGGTTGGAAAGTTTGGCTGTGTGAGAGGCTGGGTACTTGTTTGGAATGGCAGGCTTGAACAGGAGGAATAAAATTTAAAAAAGGGTACTTGGTGGCCGCTCAGGGAATTCTCCCTGAGCGGCCACCCCCACCTCCTCCAACCGTGCTCAGTGCAGCCTCTGTAGACTCAGCCGCAGGCCCGCTCCTGCCACCAAGACCCTGACCTTGCCTGTGCCCATACCTTACCCCCAGAAGCAGCAGTGGAGGGCTGTGCAGGCGCGTGCTCCACTAACCTGCCTCCTCGGCTGCACACCCCCACCCATACACATACCACCACAGCACTGGAGGCTGCATGCTCATGCCCACAGCCTTGAGAGTGGTGCACACCCAACCACATTGCCCTGGCTGCAGCAGCAGAGGAGGCTGCACACACATGCCCACCATCCCAGAGACACGCGTGTCCTCTGATGAAGCCATGGTGGCAACCCCACCCTGCGGGTCTGACTGGTTCTCTAGGAGTAAGGCGGAGATTCTCCTGTAGAGGAGAGCAGCAGGGCTCAAAGAATCAACAATCTCCAGATAGACATAAATCAGTGGGGGAGCCAAACTGCCCTGAAGAGAATATGAGAGTCCCTAGCACCTAGGACAACAAAGACCGTGAAGGTGGTGTGTGAGTTGCCCCTAATTAGTGCACCTCAAGGACAGCACAACTGGTGGATTGAGGGCATAGGCCTGATGCAGAAAGGCACTGGGGGCCCAGCAGCGAACTGAGGAGCTGGGCTGGATACTGGGCAACTGTGACAAGTGCGGCTCAGATCTGGCCCCCAAATGCACAAAATCACAGGAAGGGAGAAAAGCGAAACCCATCCCCCTCAGCCTGCTGCAGCAGCCAGGAAGATCAGCAGAACTCACTTGGCTGGGTTTAAAGTCAGTGGGAGGCTGTTTTTTTTTTTTCTTCCTTCTTTCTTCTCTCTCTCTTTTTTTTTTTTTTTTCTACAAGTGTGACAATAAAGCCTGGAGCTATGAAAGGGCCAGAGTTAGACCCAAAGAGGGGTCATCCAAACAACAGAGACAATGAGACACATTTCACTTTGCTATTCCAGAGAACTTTCAAGTTGTTGTTTATTTGTATTTTTTCATTATTTTTACTTCATTTTATTAGTATCTTTTATTTCTCTTCTTTCTGTTTAGTTTTCTTTATTTTGTTTGTTTAATTGCATTGTTTGACTGGTTTTCCTTGTTCTCTCTTTCATAGTGTATGTTTAATTTTCCTTCTTTCACTTCACTTGTGTTCCAGTAGCACACTACTCTAGGTCGTGTACTTCCTATTCTTGTTATTTGGATCACGCAGACTCTGTCAAATGATCGTTGTTCCATTATTATTGTAAATAATTGTTGTTCCATACAATTGTAAATACTACATAGCACCCCTCCCAGATCTTAGCTCATTTCACTGTTTCTGGAATTTTATTACAATTGTGGTTAGCTATTCTCTCCCACACTACACCTATTTTCTATCATTTACTTTTACTACATCTCGTAATCTAACCACCCACTAGCTCACTGTTTTCTGGATCCAACTCACAATCCTTTTCCTCTCAACAAGAGTCTTATCTTTTATCCACCCTGTCATAAAAGTGACTAGTTAGGTGAAATATCACAATTAACACTATACTTATCCAAAGGATCTCCTAACTCTTCTCTACAGGTTGGTACTTTAAGTCTCATAGGATACACACCTGCTGTCTTAATAAATTTTGCCTTCCCCCAGCAACTGATCACATAAAAGATTAGGTGGGAGTTATAAACATCAGAATACCTACTGGAAGAGAACCCACCAAAAAAAAAAAGAACCCCAACAGATAACAACAGAAGAAAGTGAAGGAGTGAGTGAGAACCACAATACCATCCACCCAGGGCCAATCTGGAATTACAACTAAACAGTGGAGAAATACCCTGAACAAACAACTGAAAAATAATGAGAGAGAAACCTCAAAACCTTGGATGAACAGAAGAACCAACTTCAACACAACCTGTATGCACCTGCACGATAGAATACAAGATGTGGTGGATGGAGTGACCCACAGTTAACCAGTTGGAGGGAAGAACCCACCAAAGAAAGACCCAACAATAATCAAAACCCAAAGATATCCAAAGAGCCAACATAAACGATGGCCCAAGACCAGAAAGCTCAGGTGATCAAGGAGACTGCACTACTAAATATGCCAGGACTCCTACCAAAGAAGTTCACACCATAAACCAAGGGAATCAGAACAGATCAATTTAAGAAGCAGAGGCTAACAAGAAGAGTCTCACAAACAATGGGAAGACAAAGACACAAAACCCAAATGAAAGGAAAAGAGGAAACCTCAGAAAGAATGCTAAATGAAATAGAGGCAAGTCAACCACCAGATATTGAGTTCAAAGCAGTGGTAATAAGGAAGCTCAATGAGCTCACAGAAAATTAACAAAAACTATAGAGAAACTGCAATGAACTCAATACAAACTATATCAACATGAAAAAGGAAACAGAAACTATCAACAAGGGCCAAGAGGAAATGAAGAATACAATTTCTGAATTGAAGAACACAGTAGGAGGAATCAAAAGCAGACTAGATGAAAAAGAGGATTGAATCAGGAAGCTGGAGGACAAGGTAGAAAAAAACACTCAGAAAGAGTAAGAAAAGGAAAAGAGACTCAGAAAGGATGAAGCAGTGTTAAGGGAATGGCAAGACAATAAGAAACATATTAATATCCATATAATAGTGAACCAGAAGGAGAAGAAAAGCAACGAATAGAAAACCTGTTTGAAAAAGGAATGATGGAAAACTTCCCTAATTTGAAAAGAGAAAAAGTCACACAAATCCAGGAAACACAGAGAGTCCCAATCAAGAGGAACCCAAAGAGGCTCACTTCAAGACACATCGAAATTCCAAGATGAAGAGAAAATCTTAAAGATAGCAAGGGAAAAACAGGAAGTAACATTCAAGGATGCCCAGATAAGACCTGCATCTGACTTCTCAATGGAAAGGCTCCAAGGCAGAAGAGAATGGCTAGAAATATTCCAAGAAATGAAAAACAAAGGCTTACAACCAAGAATGCTCCACCCAGCAAGAGTCTCAATTAAAATGGAAGGCCAAATAAGGAGCTTCCCAGGCAAAAGAAATCTCAAAGAATATACCTCCACCAAACCAGATCTGCCATAAATGTGAAAGTGTCTTCTTTAAGAAAAGGAAGAAAAAGAGTGACAGAGAGAGGAACACAAGTACTGAAAAATGGCAATGAATAAGTACCAATCAATAATAACATTAAACATAAATTGATTAAATGCTCCAATCAAAAGACATAGAATAGCTGAATGGATAAGAAGCATGACCTACACATGTGCTGCCTACAAGAGACCCACCTCAGGACAAAAGACCTACACAGACTGAAAATAAAGGGCTAGCAAAAAATATTCCAAGCAAATTGATAGGAAAAAAAAAAAAGCCACGGTAGCAATACTCATACCAGACAAAATAGACTTCAAAAAAAGGACCATAAAAAGAGACCCAGAAGGACACTTCCTAATACTCAAGGAAAGAATCCATCAAAAAAATATAAACATCATAAACATACATGCACCCAACATAGGAGCACCCAACATAGGAGCACCCAAATACATAAAGAACATCTTGGAGGACTTCAAGAAAGATAGAGATAGCAAGACTATTATAGGAGGCAATTTCAACACCCCACTGTCAAAAATGAAAAGATCTTCCAAACAAAATATCGACAAAGATATTGCATCATTGAACAATGTCATAGATCAATGCACTTAATATATATTGAGAGAGCCTTTTATTCCAAAGAAGTAAAATGCACATTCTTTTCAAATCCACATGGAACATTTTCAAAGATAGATAACATGATAGGACACAAAACAAGCCTCAACAAATTCAAGAAAATTGAAACCATATCAAGTAT
Organism: Micronycteris hirsuta; assembly: GCA_004026765.1. Taxonomy (NCBI): domain Eukaryota; kingdom Metazoa; phylum Chordata; class Mammalia; order Chiroptera; family Phyllostomidae; genus Micronycteris; species Micronycteris hirsuta. Next base: position 86,712 of record PVJI01004834.1, on the reverse strand, counting down.
TTTCTCTGACCACAAGGGACTGAAATTAGAAACCGACCTCAAGGAAAAAGACCCCAAACACTCAAAATCATGGCGTTTGAATAGCATGCTATTAACAAGGAATGTGTCAAGATTGAAATCGAGGAAGGAATCAAAAAGTTTCTAAAAACAAATGAAAATTAACTCACAACAGTCCAAAACATATGGGATACTGCGAAGGCAGTCTTGACAGGTAAGTTCATAGTAATACAGGCTTACCTAAAAAAGATAGAAACCTGTCAAATAAACAACCTAACCCTACACCTACAAGAATTCAAAGAACAACAACAAAGACAGCCCAGAGCAAGTAGAAGAAAGGAAATACTCATTATCAGAGCATAATTTAATGACCTAGAGACTACAATCACAATTCTAAGCATCAATAAATCCAGGAGCTGGTTCTTTGAAAAGATAAACAAAATCAATAAGCCTTTAAGCAGGCTCACCAAGAAGAAAAGAGAGAGGACCCAAATAAACACAATCAGAAATAAAGAGGAGAGATTACAACTGATACCACAGAAATACAAAGGATTGTAAGAAATTACTATGAAGAACTACATGCCTAGGTGAAATGGACAAATTTCTAGAAAAATATAATCTTCCAAAACTCAATGAAGAAGAAGCAGAAAGTCTGAACAGATCAATAACAGCTGAAAAAATTGAAGTAGGAGTCAAAAAATTCCCATCACAAGAAAGTACTGGATCAGATGGTTTCACAGGAAAATCTTATGAAGCATTTAAAGAAAAGCTAACCTCTCTCCTTCACAGACTATTCCAAAAAATCCAAGAAGATAGAAAACTCCCAAACCAGCATCATCCTAATCCCCAAACCAGATAAAGACACAACAAAGAAAGAACATTTCAGGCCAATATTGCTAATGAACATAGGTGCTAAAATCCTAAACCAAATATTGGCAAACCACATCCAGCACTATGTTAAAAAGATCATACACCATAATCAAATGGGATTCATCCCAGGGATGCAAGGATGATATAATATTGCAAAATTAATAAATGTAATATATCACATAAACAAAAGAAAAGACAAAAATCACACGATGATATCAATAGATTCAGAAAAAGCATTTGATAATGTACAACACTGATTTATAATAAAAATACTCAGAAAAGTGGGAATAGAGGGAGTATTCCTCAACATAATAAAGGCCATATATGAGAGACCTATCGCCAACATCATTCTCAATGGGCAAAAACTTAGAGCTTTCCCACTAAGATCAGAAAAAAAGACAAAGATATCTTGTTTCACCACTCCTATTCAACATAATATTGGGAATCCTAGCCATAGCAATCCGACAAGAAAAAAATAAAAAATATCCAAATTGGAATGGAGGAAGCAAAACTGTCATTGTTTCCAGATGACACAATAGTGTACATAGAAAATCCTACAGAGTCCACCAAAAAAACTACTCTAACTAATAAGTGAATTTGGCAAAATAGCAGAATGCAAAGTCAATATTCAGAAATCAAAGGCATTTTTGTTACACCAAAAATGAAATCTCAGAAAAATAAATCATGAAAAAAAAATCCCATTTGATAAAAGAACAAGGAAAAGTACCTAGGAATAAACCTAACCAAGGAGTTAAAATATCTGTACTCAGAAAGCTACACAACACTGAAGAAAGAAATCAAGGAAGACATAAATGAAAACATGTACATTCTCATGGATGGAAGAATTAACATCATCAAAATGTCCATACTACACAAAGCAATCTATAGATTCAACACAATCCCTATTAGAGTACTAATTACATGTTTCACAGATATAGATCAAACATTTCAAAAACTTATATGGAACCATAAAGGACCCCAAACAGCTGTAGCAATTTTGAGGAAGAAGAACAATATAGGAAGGATCATAACCTGATCTCAAACTGTATTACAAGGCCACTGTAATCAAAACAGCCTGGTACTGGCATAACAACAAACAAATAGACCAATGGAACAGAATAGAGAACCCAGAAATAAATCCAAGTTTCTATGTTCAATTAATATTTGACAAGGGGGAAGAAGCATAAAATGGAGTAAAAATAGCCTCTTCAACAAATGGTGTTCGGATATCTGGACAGCTACATGCAAAAAAAATGAAACATGAGCACCAACTTACATCATTCACAAAAATAGATTCAAGGTGGATATAAGATTTAAATATAAGTTGTGATACCATAAAAGTCCTGGAGGAAAACATCGGCAGGAAAATCTCAGATATTCCAGACAGCAATATTTTCATCAATATGTCCCCTAGAGCAAGGGACATAAAGAAAATAATAAATAAATTGGACATTATCACATTAAAAAGCTTCTGCATGGCTAAAGGAAACAGCACTAAAATGAAAAGAGAACCAACTCTATGGGAAAACATATTTGCCAATGATACCTCGGACAAGGGTTTGATCTCCAAAATATATGAAGAACTCACATGACTGCATTCCAGGAAGACAAACTACCCAATTTAAAAAATGGGCAAAAAACTTGAACAGACATTTCTCCAATGAGGACATACAGAGGGCCCAGAGACATATGAGAAGATGCTCAGCATCACTCACCATCAGATAGATACAAATTAAAACCACAATGAGATATCACTTCACACGCATCAGAATGGCCATCATAACCAAATCAACAAACAAAACTGTTGGAGAGGATGTGTAGAAAGTGGAATCCTAGTGCACTGTTGGGATTGCAGACTGGTGGAACCACTGTGAAAACTATGGAATTTCCTCAGAAAACTAAAAATGGAGCTGCCTTTTGACCCAGCAATTCCATTGCTGGGATTATATCCTAAGAATCCTGAAACACCAATCCAAAAGAACCAATGCACCCCAATATTCATAGCAGCACAATGTACAGTAGGCTAGTGCTGCAAGCAACCTAAGTACCCGTGAGTAAATGAATGGATCAAAATACTATGGTACATTTACACAATGGAATACTATGCAGCAGAAAGTAAGAAAGATCCCCTATCCTTTGTGACAGTATGGATGGAAGTGGAGAGCATTATGCTAAGTGAAATAAGCCAGGAGGTGATGGACAAATACCATATGAAGTCACCTTTAAGTGGAACCTAATCAACAAAACAAAAAAGCAAGCAAAATATAACCAGAGACATTGAAATTAAGAACTATCTGAGAGTATGCAGAGGGGAGTTAGGAGAACATAAAGGGCGGAGGGGCAAGGGGAAGGGTTTTCAGGAACAAATATAAAGGATACAGGGACAAAACCATTGGTCGGGTGGAAGCAGGGGAGGGGGTGGGGATGGTTGGTGTGGGAGGGTGGGATAAATGTAGACAACTATAATTGAACAACAATAAAATAACTAAAAAACTCTAGCTATAAAATACTGAGGGGGTTTCAAAGGCAAGAGGAACTCCCACTATCACAGGAGTTTGTTGGAAAGAAGGGCTAAAGCAGAGCGAACAAGCGTCATTGTTCCCTCTCTGACCATTTCCCTACAGACAATGCCACAATGCAGGAAAGAAGCTTGCCCCACCTTGGCAAATAGCTAAGATTCCACCCTTTACAACATGACTGGTGTGCAAAGATGAAGAAATTTGGCCCAAATGAAAGAACAGATCAAAACTCCAGAAAAAGAGCTAAGTGATGATGAGATAGAACCTATCAGATGCACAATGAAAAATACTGGTAATCAGGATGCTCCCAGAATTGATTGAGCTTGGTCACAATATGAGGGAAGAAATGAAGGCTATACAAAGTGAAATAAAGCAAAATATACAGGGAACCAACTGTGAAGGGAAGGAAACCAGGATTCAAAGCAACAATTGGGAGCAGAAGAAATATATGAACATTAAACTGGGATGGAATGAAGAAACAAAAATTCAGAAAAATGAGGGCAGGCTTAAGAACCTCTGGAACAACTTTAAGCATTCCAACATCCAAATTGTAGGGGTGCCTGAAGAAGAGAAGCAAGAGCAAGAAATTGAAAATTTATTTGAAAAAATAATGAAGGAAAACTTTCCCAATCTGGAGAAGGAAATAGACCTCCAGGAAGTCCAGGAAGCTCAGAGAGTCCCCAAAAATTTGGACCTAAGGAGGAACACACCAATAGACATCATAATTAAGCTACCCAAGATTAAAGATAAAGGAGATTCTTAAATGCAGCAGGAGAAAAAGAGACAGTTACCTACAAGGGAGTGCCCATAAGACTGTCAGCTGATTTCTCAAAAGAAACCTCCCAGGCAAGAAGGGGCTGGAAAGTATTCCAAGTCCTGAAAGGCAAGGACCTACATCCAAAATTATTCTATCCAGCAAAGCTATCATTTAGAATGGAAGGGCAGATAAAGTGCTTCCCAAATAAGGTGAAGTTAAAGGAGTTCATCATCACCAAGCCCTTATTATATGAAATGTTAAAGGGACTTATCTAAGAAGAAGTTAAAAAATATGAACAGTAAAATGACAATAAACTCACAACTATCAACACCTGAATCTAAAAACAAAAACTAAGCAAACAACTAGAACAGGAACAGAATTAAAGAAAAGGAGATCACATTGAGGATTTTCAGTGGGGAGAGGGAGGAGGAGAATAGGAGAGAAATGTACAGGGAATAAGAAGCATAATTAGTGGGCATAAAATAGACAAGAGGAGATTAAGAATAGTATAAGAAATGGAGAAGTCCAAGAACTTATATGTACAACCCACGGACGTGAACTAAGGGAAGGGGAATTCTGGGCGTTGAGGGGATGCAGGGTAGAGGGGTTTTAAAGGGGATAAAAAAATTGGGACAACAGTAATATCATAATCAATAAAATACACTTTTAAAAAAGGACAGAAAATATTTGACCTTTACTGATTAAAAAAAGTACTTTTGCATATTAGGGACATCTGCAAACATGAATAAACTACTGAAAATGGTCATAGTAAAATATTTAAGAGAAAAAGACATACAGATTTTGATGAACTTTCTAAAAATGGTATTTTATATAGACACTCCTTTAAATTTTTTTTTTCTGGAAGAATCATGCCTGAGGATACCAGGAACATTTAAGGAGAGATCTTTACATGTAAAAATGAAAATATAGGGCATGCTTTTGCTTTTGGAGAAAGTGAATTTTCCCTTGACTTGTTCTAAACATAAAAAAATGGAAGATGGTTGAAAAGAGGAATAAGGGTATGTTTAAATGTGTTCCCTGTGAATACTTTGTCCAACAAAAGGTGTACGCAATAAGGTGACGAAAATAAAAAGAACTAGGTCCCTACAGAAGAGAACACCAGAGAAAAAAATTAGCATGATGTGAAAAGACAAATGAAAGCATATCATGATAACTGGCTGATAAAATTCCATGTGAAGAAGTGTCAAATAATGAAGACAGGGCCAAAGTTCTAGAAAAAGTATCTATATAAAGCCTAGCAGCATTACCAGGGAGAGAATTCTGAGGCACTGAAAATATACATGTTCAAGTCACCAGCGCAGATTGAGAATAAATAATATAAAGAGAAGACTGGGTACCAGAAAAGAGAGTCTGAATAAATGCAAATGCAAGAAATTCATTTCAGGTCTCTGTAAGGGCTTAAGACTACATATAAACTATGGTTAGCATTTCTTGTACGTGGAGATGGCGAGGGAAGGAAAAGGGGTCTGAGGACTACGAAGTACTCAGTCAGATCAGAGAAAGAACAGCATTCTGCAGACAGTCCTAAATCACATTCCAGTCCTCCAATTCCTTGTTCAGGAAAGACTGTAAATAATGCCAAATGATGACCTTGTCCACAGTAGACTATTTCCATGATATTTTGGAAATTTCTAGCTTGGGAGGACCATATTATTATAAAACCTTGGGTGGAGAGAAGTGGTTGGTTTGGATAATAACTGCCTCTTTTAGAACTTTTGTGGTTACTTACCTTTCTAACACTCCAACCACTTTGGAATTTAGCATAAAATGTCTTTGTTATTGTGTTTATCCAGGCTGTGTTTATTCAACTCTATTGTTAAGTTCCTTGAGGACTGCAGAGTTTGTATTAATCATCTTAATGTCCACAGAGTTACAACTCAGGTTCTTAAATGTGGAAGAAAATCAGCAGAATTTTTAGGTTCATTCTTCAACAAAAAGTGAATGTTTTTTTTTTCACTGATGAGGATTTCAACAGCCTGGAAGGAGTCATTTGAGATTTGGGATGTGCCGAATGTATATTTTTGGGATACTAAAAAAGCACAAGGTCAGTCTACTTTAGGTACTACTCAGGATGAAGTCATTATTATGAGACATTTGTTTAAAAGGACATCTTCTAAAGTTTTTTAAAAATATCCATTTTAGAGGTTTGTGTCATTGTGGCTAACCAGTACTAGTATGACTGATAATTACTGTTTTCTGTATACATGTGTCCTGAATATGACTATGGAGAGAAGTCCACAGACTACCTAATTCATGTATTTGAAAAGTAATTCCTCCAAAAAGAAGAAAGAACTTGTTCAAAATTACAAAGAAATGATCTCCTAATACAAATATCCACATTTCATCTTTAAGCTCACTAAAAGAGTGCATGTATGTGACTATGAGTTTTCAAATGCCATTAACCAGAGTTGCTTTTATATCTACTATTCCATTCAATCCTAAAAATAATCTCAATTTATTATCCTCAGTCAACATATGAGGAAACTGAGGCTCAGAGAGAGGTCAAGGTCCTCAGGATAATGCTGTGAGTTGTGTGAAGATCTGGTGTTCAAAGGCAGGTTTTCTGATCCCAAGCCACATACTCTTTTTACTAAACAACATTAATTTTACTTACAGTAAGGAGTTAATAAATATTCACTAATTTGAATTCAACAATCCAAATGTAATGAATACGTGAAAAGTCATGACCAAAATTCAACTAAAATGTAACCAAATGCAACTTTGCTTTGTCTTCTTTTGTTTTTTTAAAGTGTATGTGGGGTAGAGAGTTTTTTTTTTTTTTCCCACCACTAAGACTTTGCCAGTTAGACTTAGGTCACAGACTAAAATCACTTTAAATTACAAACCAATCAATTAAGAAATTACCATGTCCAGGTCAAGATAATAACTATAATCTGTTTTCATTTCAAGATAAGACACCTCCATCTCTTCCTTCTGTTAATGCCTATTTTAAACATCCACCCACCATCTGAGAAGGTGTATGCTTAGTTTTCTCTTTCTTTCTCTCCAAATTTTTATTCAGTGATGGGTACTACAGTAAACTGGTCCCTCCCCACTTGCTCTCAGGTGGTCCTTTCCATGTCCATTCTCTTCTGATGAATCTCCTGCCTTCCAAGTATCCTCTCAGATAAGACTTCAATAGCTCTATGCATTCTATTTATTGTGTGGTTAATATTCAAAACTCACATACCCTCTGCCTTACTACGGGTAAGAGATTAATTACTCGTCTCTCTATTTTGCTTCAGACCACTTTCAAACTTCTCGGTCATGAATAAGTTTACATTCCATTATGGGGGCATATTCCAGGAATATCTTGAGGCAGTGTAGATAGCAACAACCCACGCCCAGACGCCCCTACCCCAACAAATCCCCATGAGGTTGGGATTGGCTCATCTACGTACCAATTCTGTTGAAAAACAATACATCACAACTTCTTCCCTCCATACTCTTATCCCCTTTTTCTGACCTTAGTTTGATGAAGACTTTGAGCAGCTGGATTTCCACCATTTCTTTTGAGAATTATGTGTTCTGATACACCTTCATTTTGAGATTCAAAACTCTACTTTGCTACATCAGTAGAAATATCACTTTTAACACCCTCTTCTGCAAAGGATGTTTATATTTTATTCTGGAATTAATTACATTAATAAGGAAAGGCTGTTGACCTATTGACATTAAATAGAATTTAATTTATGAGTTACTAATAATGCTTATGGGATCATCAGCTCTAAGAATTGAGGCCAACTGAGTTGAAAGGGGACTTAAATTCACATTTTATTAGGTCAGTTATCCAAAGTCTATACACTAACTTTTGACATATGACCAGAATTTATAGATACAAACAAAGATGATTTGGTTGAGTCGATAGATTATATCACTGTGCTTTCAGAATAAATTTTCTGAAGAGAAACTTCTGTATGTTTACATTTTCTAAAGATATGCCATTTATTGGTCTGGAAAGGTTAACTTGAAGGAGGAAAAGAAATACAGTTTGTGGAAGAATGTATTTCTAAGGATCTAAACCTTGGACATAATTGCACTATATGCTTTTTGCCTGACGTCAATTTCAAGGAAATAAAAGTTTGGACATTCCTTTAGTCATAAATATTATTTAGTAACACATGTACTTTCTGGTATAATGTTGTGACATAAAATAAATCCCAATTTCTACAAATAATAAGGTAGTCTTTTCTTAATAAAAATAACTCATTTGATTGTTGTATATGCATGGGGCTAAATTGAAATAACTAGAATTCAGAATAACTAGAACTCACACAGACCCTGAGATCAGATGTCAATTTGTAGATCAGTGTAGACCCATTGACTTAGATTTTGGAGGTTTTAAAGATGCCATAAGCCACCAATCCAATCAGTTTATGTCTGCTAAATCTAAATCATCATAAATTCATTATTAAGATATTTGGATAAAGAGGATAAAGTTAATTTTGGAAACACCTACATATATAATATTGCCCATATGAAAATGCAGATATAGATTATCTTTATTATGACAATTCAAATTATTTTCCAGAAAACTCACTAAAGTTCTCTAAAGGTTATAATGGAACCTATATGGAGACACCTAACCAGCTTAAGCAAAATAATCTCAATCTTATTTGCTTTACATTCCAATTTCAAGTAACATAAAAAGAGAGAGAGTTCCATTTTTTCAAAAAAAAGTCCTATAGATAAACACTTCTTGAGAGGTGTTTGTAGTCTGGAGGAGGTGGTGAATCCCCAGGCATATGATTAACAAGTTATTATTCCAATACCATCAAATAACTCAACAAGAATATCTCAAACATCACTAGACAGACAATAAGGTACTGATATATATTCTACAAAAAAATAATAAAAACATAAGCAGAATGTGTTTCATAGTCAAATTAGTTTGGGAAAAAATTAGACCAAGAAAAGTTAAATTTTCTTGTTACAGAACTTCTTCCAGTCCGTAATATGCTTATGTGCATTAAGAATCTCCAATAAGGAAGTTGTTGCCAAGATGGAGGCATAGGTGGATACATTTTGCCTCCTTACACAATCAGAATGAAATAACAAATTTAAGAACAAAAAACAATCAGAACTGTCAGAAAATTGAACTGCATGGAAATCAAAAAACAAGGAATTGAAGAAGAAACGTTCATCCAGACAGGTAGGAGAGGCAGAGAAAAACAGTAGGGGTGGGGAGAACTCATGGCAAGATGATGGCTGGCAGACCTGGTGGTCCTACATTGGCATGTGGATAAACTAGAAGGAGCAACTGGGGAGCCAGTCAGATCTTGCAACCCAGGGTTTCAATGCAGGAAACTAAAGACTCAAAACCTCTGGCAGTAAAATCTGTGGGGGTTGCAAAGGTGGGGGAAACTCCCAGTCTCATAGGAAAGTCTGTTGGAGAAGCCTACAGTGTCCTAGAATGTACACAAACCCACTCACCTGGGAATCACCACCTGAAAGGGCACAATCTGCTTGTGGGAAGAGAAGAAAATGATGGAAAGTGGGTCAAGAGCCAAGCAAGTGGCATTGTTCCCTCTCTGACACCGCTCTCCACATACAGAATCACAACTGTGTGAAGTGTGTTGCCCCACCCTGACAAATACCTAAGACTTTGCCCTTTACAATATAACAGGTGTGCCAAGACAAAGAAAAATGGCCCAAAAGAAAGAACAGATTAAAACTCCAGGAAAAAAAAGATTAAACAACAAGGAGATAGTCAATTTATCAAATGTACAGTTCAAAACACTGGACATCAGAATGCTCACAGAAATGGTTGAGTATGAAGAAGTGAACACTATGCAAAGTGAAATAAAGAAAAATATTCCCAACAATGAAGGGAAGGAAACATGGACTCAAATCAATGATTTAGAACAAGAGTAAAAGTTAACATTTAACCAGAACAGAATGAAAAACAAGAATTAATAATTAATAATAATAATAAAGAGAGGCTTAGGAATCTCTGGGATAACTTTAAATGTTCCAATACCCAAATTATAGGGGTGCCGGAAGGAGAAGAGGAAGAACAAGAAATTGAAAACTTATTTGAAAAAATAATGAAGTAGAACTTCTGTAATCTGGCAAAGGAAATAGACTTCTGGGAAGTCCAGAGAGTCCCACAGAAGTTAGACTGAAGGAAGCACATGCCAAGGCACATCATAATTATATTACCCAAGATTAAAGATAAGGAGTGAATTGTAAAAGCAGCAAGAGAAAAGGAGACAGTTACCTACAAAGGAGGTCCTGTAAGACTATCAGGTATTTTCTCAAAAGAAACCTCACAGGCAAAAAGGGGCTAGAAAGAAGTATTTGAAGTCATGAAAAGCAAGGACCTACATCCAAAATTACTCTATCCAGAAAAGCTATCATTTAGAATGGAAGGGCAGATAAAGTGCTTCCCAGATAAGCTGAAGTTAAAGGAGTTCATCATCACCAAGCCCTTATTATATGAAATGTTAAAGGGACTTACCTAAGAAAAAGAAGATCAAAACTATGAACAGTAAAATGACAACAAACAACTATCAACGGAACCTTAAAAAACAAAAACAAAAACTAACTAAGCCAACAACCAGAAAAGGAACCAAATCATAGAAATGGAGATGACATGGAGGTATATCAGTGGGAAGGGGGAGAATGAGGGAAAATGTACAGGGAATAAGAAGCATAAATGGTAGGTACAAAATAGACCAGGGGAGGTTAAGAATAGTATAGGAAATGGAGAAGCCAAAGAACTTGAAAGTACAATTCATGGACATGAACTAAGGGAGGTAATGCTAGAGGGAGGTGGTGCAGGTTGGAGGGGGAGAAAAGGGAGAAAAAAGAATGGGGCCACTGTAATAGCATAATCAATAAAATATACTTTTAAAAAAGAAGGAAAACCACTTCTCTATTTGCTACGGATGCAAGATTTTTCTGGATGTATACTTGATAATAAAACTCATAATTTGATCCTGAGATCTCAATAATTGTTTCTATCTAGGAAGACCAAGTAGTCTAATCATAGGTGCTAAATTCACAAGTAAGAGACCATATGAAGTACTGTGACTCCTTTCTAACTTGTAAAGATTTGTCAGCTATTATTTCCTTGTATGGAATGATTCTGCTTCAGGTGCTAGGAAAAGCGGTAAAGAATAATAGTGCTCTTTTGGTTTGTGATTTACCTTTGATGAAGCTGGCTTACTTGAAAATTTACCACTTAGAAATGTCTGCGAATACTTCTGGAACTCTTTTAAGAAGGGACTATACTACTTTGGTAGAAGACTCTGGTAGAAGCCATTAACATTTCTCCTACTCTACGATCCAGTGGAAAGAATAAGAAAAGGATCTCCTTATTTTCATGTATAGGTAAATCAAAATCACATGGGGAATCTTAAAAGTCTATTGTTGTCCCTTTCAAGTATCTGATATACTCAGGCAAACAAGATATGACATTCATCAAGGTAGAAAGTAGAAGCATAGATTGTATCTACAGAAATACATGTTGTTTGTTTGGTAATAAAGTACATGAAACACTAGCAGAGTAGTAGGGAAAAACAAAGATCAGCCCAGTATTTACTAGTGTAGATAGCAAAATTAGAATTGAGTAGAAGTGAAGTACAGAAACTACAAGAAGTCAGGAAAACAGGAAGACCTTGCTGAATTTAGAGAAACAATCATTCATTGTCATCTAACTACTAAAAAGGACAAAATGCTTGCCTTCTTAGTAGTGTTAGGGACTATATTAAAAGTACCACTCAGTGACCAATGGAGTCAGAAAGTATAAAAATAAAGAGACAAAGAAAAGAGATGTTATAAAGTTAAAATTGATAAGATGAATTGATTGCCTTGAGAAAGGTAAAGGGGACAAACAAATGAAAATGAGTGGTAATCTGAATATTGGTAGAGTGATTAATATGAGAGGGGAACTGCAAGATCTTGGCTGCTTGCAGGGAGGAATGTAGTTTGGAATATGGTGAATGACAGGAAATAGAGAGTTACAAATTAAGTCCTGGAAGTCAGAAAAAATAATAAATTTGAGAGTCCCAGTGTAAAGGTGAGACCTGAAGTCACTGCTTTGGGTCACTGATAGAGTACAGAGGAAGAGATTACAGGAAAGGACCTTGGAATTGGGTGATGAAGCACAAAGCAAGAAAAGGAATTTGAGATGAAACCAAGATGGAAGAACACTCCCTACTTTTTCTAGCATTACAAAACACAACCACATAATCTCTCTGTGTCATATTAACCATAAAATATAATTCAATAGAAAGTAAAATACAAAAAAAAATTAAACCTTTACATAAATATTTAATGCTATAGTTTTAGCAAATATTGATTGAGTTTGTATGTACAATTCAATAAATCAGGTTTCTGTGCAGATAGTCAATATATTTTGTTGTTTTATTTATATATATATGTATATAATCCAGCTGTATATTTAATTTCATATATTTTTTTTATTTTTTTAAGATTTTATTTTTATTTTATTTTTTAGAGAGAGGGGAAGGGAGGGAGAAAGAGAGGGAGAGAAACAGCACTGTATGGTTGCCTCTCACATGGCCCTCATGGGGACCTGGCCCGCAACCCAGGCATGTGCCCTGACTGGGGATCGAACCGGGACCGCTTGGTTCCCAGCCCGAGCTCAATCCACTGAGCTACACCAGCCAGGGCTAATTTCATATATTTTTATATCCTTTTATTAAGAAGTCGAAGTAAAAAAGTGAAGGGATTAAGAAAAATAAAAACAAACAAACAAAACCATTACAGACAAGACAACAATATAGTGATTACCAGAGGGAAGTTCAGGAGACGTAGAAGAGGGTAAAAGGGGATAAATGGTGATAGAAAGAGATTTGACTTCAGATGGTGAATACACAATAAAATATGCAAATGATGTATTATAGAATTGTACCCCTGAAATCTATATATTTCTTAACCAATGTTACCACAATAAATTCAATAAAAAAAGACAAATAGAATTCTGGTTATAGGGTGACCAACAACCAGTTTGTCCAGCACTGTCACAGTTTTAGCAATGAAATACTTACATCCTGAGAAATCCCTTGGTCCTGGGCAAACCGAGATGGTTGGTAATACTAGTTCTTGATACTAATATGACCTAAAGAAACTTGGAAGCAAAGGAACAGAGATACTATTAGTACTTACTTCTTAGATATAAACATTTGTTGTTTTTAAAGCATGCTTATTGTAGAAAACATGCTAAATGATAAAATTTACATAAAAGCAGAAAAGTCACTGATAATCCTACTAGCTAGACATAAGGTTTTTTATTCTTTGAGGACATCTCCATTTATGCATATTTTATGACACTATTCAATCTGACTATATCTTATATCGTTCTCTTTATATTTTTATTATATAAGCATTTGTTTATATGTTAGATTATTTGTAAACATAAAAGTTGATGATTATATAAAATTCCATTGGGATTTTTTGAATATTCTTTTTTTAAAAGGAACTCACATTTTTTTTATTTTCAAGTATATTTTAATGGTTCTGCTATTACAGTTGTCCCTTTTTTTCCCCTTTATCACCCTCTACCCTCTACCCACCCTCCCACCAGCATTCCCCACGCTTAGTTCATGTCCATGAATTGTACATGCAAGTTCTTTGGCTTCTCCATGTCCCATTATATTTTTAACCTCCCCCTGTCTATTTTGTACCTGCTATTTATGCTTTTTAATTCCCTGTATCTTTTCCCTCATTCTCTCCCTTCCCACTGATAACCCTCCATGTAATCTTCATGTCTGTGATTCTGTTCCTGCTCTAGTTGTTTGTTCTGGGGTTTTTTTGGTTCAGTTGTTGATAGTTGTGACTTTGTTGTCATTTTCCTCTTCAAAGTTTTTGATCTTCTTCTTATTCTTAGATAAGTCCCTTTAACATTTTATATAATAAGGGCTTGGTGATGATGAACTCCTTTAACTTTACCTTATTTGGGAAGTGCTTTATCTGCCCTCCCATTCTAAATAATAGCTTTGCTGGATAAAGTAATCTTGGGTGTAGGTCCTTGCCTTTCATGACTTCAAATAGTTCTTTCCAGCTCCTTCTTGCCTGTGAGGTTTCTTTTGAGAAATCAGCTGGTAGTCTTATGGGAACTCCTTTGTAGGGAACTCCTTTGTGGTAACTCCTTTTCTCCTGCTGCTTTTAAGATCCTCTCCTTATCTTTAATCTTTGGAAATTTAATTATGATGAGTCTTGGTGTGTTCCTCCTTGGGTCCAATTTCTTTGGGACTCTCTGAGCTTTCTGTACTTCCAGAAAGTCTATTTTCTTTGCCAGATTAAGGAAGTTTTCTTTCATTATTTTTTCAAATAAGATTTCAATTTCTTGTTCTTACTCTTCTCCTTCTGGCACCTCTAAAATTTGGATATTGGAACATTTAAACTTGTCCCAGAGGTTCCTAAGTCTCCCCTCATTTGTTTTTTGAATTCTTTTTCTTCATTCTGTTCCAGTTCAATGTTTATTTCTTCCTTCTGTTCCAAATCATTGATTTGAGTCCCAGTTTCCTTTCTTTCACTGTTGGTTCCCTGTATATTTTTATTTATTTTAATTTGCATAGCCTTCACTGCTTCCTTTATTCTACTGTTGTACTCAGTCATTTCTGTGATTACCAGTGTTTTGAACTCTGCATCTGATAGGTTGTCTATGTCCTTGTTGCTTAGTTCTTTTTCTGGAGTTTTGATCTGTTCTTTCATTTAGGCCATATTTCTTTGTCTTGGCACACCTGTTAAATTGTGAGGGGCAAAGCTTTAGGTATTTGTCTTTGCTACATGAGGGTCTTTATGTGGGGGAGGGTTCAGAGAGATAACAATGCCACTTGCTCAGCTCTGGTCTACTTTCAGTCACTTCCTATGCTACTCACAAGCAAATTGGTCCCTTCTGGTGCTAATTCCAGGGTGGGTAGGTTTGTGTACATTCTAGGACCCCGTGGGTCTCTCCAAGGAACTCTCCTGTGAGACTGGGTCTTTCTCTTGCTGAAATAACCCCTACAGGTTTTTTGTTGCCAGAAGTTTTGAAGCTTTAGTCTCCCAGCTGGAACCTTGTGTTGCATGGTCTGTCTCGCTCTGCAGTTGTTCCTCCCAGCCTATCTACATGCAAATGTGGAACCACCCCATCTGTTAGCTGCTGCCTTGCCTGTTTATTCTTTCTCCTTGCTGTATACCCATCTCTGCCTTTCCTACCAGTCTGGATTAATGTTTCATCTTTTAACTCCTTGGTTTTCAGACTTCCATATAGTTCAATTTTCTGGCAGTTCTGGTTATTTTTTTTTTTAGATTAGTTGTTTTCCTTCTTTTGGTTGTGTTAGGAAGCAAAGCACATCTACCTACACCTCTATCTTTGCTGGAAGTGAAATATTCTTCTTAATTGACCATTAAAAATAGCCCGGCTGGTGTAGCTCAGTGGATTGAGCATGGGCTGGGAACCAAAGGGTCCTGGTTCGATTCCCAGTCGGGGCACATGCCTGAGTTGCAGGCAAGGTCCCCAGTAAGGGCCATGTGAGAGGCAACCATACATTGCTCTTTCTCTCTTCCTTCTCCTCTCTCTAAAAATAAATAAAGAAATAAATCTTTCAAAAAATATATAGATTTTTGATAAGTTTTCAAAATGGTTATTCTGCAATCAATACTTTTTCATTGATTACATTTCTGCATCTTTTTATTCTTTCTAAACGTTTATTTTCAAAAGAAAAATTATTAGATGAAAATATTTATACTTATGCATAAAAATAAGAGTGCTTTGTTTGAAAGAAATGATCTGAGCAATCTGGCCAATCAAAATGTAACTGTAGTAATGAATATTGACACACTTGAATTTTATAGCAAAGGGAAGCGCAGAGTCAACATGATCCCAACAAACACTCTAAGAATATAATCAGCTTTTACTTTTCATCTTGATCATTAATAAAGACCCAAAAGCTATCAAACAACTGATAAAAGCACCTAATATGGTAGAAGAAAAAGCAACTTGGATGAAATAGAAACTATGCAGGAAGAAGAAACTATATTTATATTAATACACATATACACTGTAGGGTGAGTGGAGGCCCCACCCCTGACTATTTTCACTGATAGTTGGATGGTGTACCAGGGATTGACATTATGGATCTCCACTATGGCATACATATAAATGGATGATTATGCATAGACCACTGTGGGGACAGGCTTTGCGGCAAGATGTATGGAGCTCAGGCCACCAGAAACAAATCACTGTATATCATGTTACTGTACATGTACCTCTTGCTTCCCCTGGGAATGATGAGGCTGATACTCTAGCCAAGTTATGGTGGCTAGAAATATTAGCCCATCACCTCTTACATGCTGGGCAAAAGACCATGTGGTGCACTATCAAAACCTCAGAGTTACCTGTAACATTGGCAGAGGTATAAGAAGCTTGTGAGTCCTGTGTTGTCTGCTCATGAGAGCATCCTTGAAGGCCTGTGGGAACTTCTAGACAGGTAGTGTGGGGACAGCTACTGCTGACCAGGTGGCAGGTGAATGTAATCAGGCCCTTACCTAGTTCAGAGGGATATAAGTATGCTATTACAGTTGTGGACATGGCCATAGGACTTTTAGCTGCTTATCCCACATGGCACCCAGATCAGAAAGCTGTGATTGCTGCACTGGAATGGTTATGTGCTGCTTATGGGTGGCCTTTAATCATTGAAAGTGATCAGGGAATGCATTTTACTGAGGCGTTGGTATAACAGTGGACTTAGGACTTACAGATTGACTGGAAATTCCATGTGACCTATCATCCCCAAGCTGCTGGAATGATTGAACAGTACAATGGTCTCTTAAAGCAGGGCCTGCAAGCTACAGCTACCACCCCTATGCTGAGGGGTTAGACGAAATGCTTATGGATTGTCATCCTGACTCTAAATGAGAGGAATCAGAGGTGGAGGGTCAGCTCCAGTGGAAGCTTTGCTCTACCAGACTACAGCTCCAATTCAGTTTCAGGCACAGACTAAGGATGCCTTGCTGAAACCAGCATGGAAAAACAGAGGAATATTATCTTGCCCACTCCAGAGGGCCTGGAGCAAGGGCAAACAGCCACTGAGATATGACCTTTGGAAATAAAAGCCCCCATATGTGTTGGGTTGCTCTTGTTGCCCCTTGGAGGCAAGGGGTGGAGAGAAACCTACAAATAGTGCCCTGGGTGATTGGGACATGGCCCCCAGTCTGAAAAGTGACATATCCAGGGCCAGCAAACCACAAAATACTTATTCATGGCACCTTTGTGATTTCCCTATGGCCCATTATGAGTTATTTCCTGTTATTGCAAGTAGATGATGAACCCTCAGTTGAGGCACAAAAGGTCTGGTAGTCATGCCCAAGAAGAACACCTCTGCTAGCCACTGTCTTATCGGCTGACCAAGAGCTTGCTTGTATGTTGCCAGAAGGTGTGACTCACCTTTAATGGTACCTATAACTGCTCTGTTTTTTCACCTTCAGAGTGCAAGGTAACACCTTAAGGGACTGGGGTCATACCTATGCCTCAGTTGCTGACCAATCAGTATGCTGGGTCTGCACTGAACTTCCCCTGAGCACATTGGCCAGCCTCTCATGGTGTATCTCTCCTGCTTCTGTCTCAAACTGGACTTGGCTTCAGAACCAGTGAAACAGTGAGCATCCCTTGTGGAATGCTATCTGGATTGATATCTGTGCTGGGGCAAAGCAGCAGTCTGTCCCAAGCCGTTAAGCAGCTACTATATGGGATGACTTGGGGTGGCTCACAGCTGAGGCTGTGGAGCTGGCTGGACCAGCTCCCCTTTGCATTGAGAACTCCAAAGGAAAAGCCCACATGGGCTGGACTCCAATGGGTCTGTGTTAGACCCATATTCTTGGACATTACTAGAAGGCACAGAATGATACATGGGCTGCAGTTCCCACTGGGACCTTCTGGGTGGGTAGCCCACATGAGTGGCCTTCCTTGTATGGAAATTGGACTGGCCATTGTACCTAGGGGTGGCCTGATTACCTGTGTTTTGGCTGTGTGCTGGTGAAGCTTATACTGCTGCTGTGGTAGCACTTCTGTTTTCTTGCTTGTTGCTGTAGCCTGTACTGCTGTTGTGGGTTATGGGTGCATTGTTCTGCTCTTCTTGCCAAGGGAACATCACAGAAGGCATCCCTGCATAAATTGTAAGCTGAAGAACCCAGAAGGGGTGGATGGTAGGGTAAGTGGAGGCAGTCTGGATTTCTCACCCAGGTGTCTTGGTAACTAAGGGAAGCAGTATTCCCATAACTTTGGAGGGGCCTGATAATCAGTATTTCCATAGCCTTGAGACTGGGCCCGATAAACTGTTCCTATATAACATGAAGTGGGCTCACATGTGCAGAATTATGTTATGTTATGTAATATTCTGGCAGTTTTCTGGCTTTGTTCCCCTCTAGTACTTAAACAGGTAGGGACTCCATGCTCCTGGGAGATGATGGAGAGATACATGCAAGGGGACAGGTGCCACAGTGGGTGGCAAGCTGGGGACCAAGGGCCATGATATGCCATGCAGAGACATGCAGGGAAGACATTCAGCTTGCAGTGTGCGTGGCTCACCCACCCATGAATAAAGGCATGCCAGACATCCCAACGTCTCCGTGAATATTTTTCCATCTGCACTGATATTGGAATTCCATGGACCTTCCCAGGCTTGAATGGTCACAACACACACACACACACACACACACACACACACACACACACTCAATATTGTAGAAATTTTATAGAACATAACAATTATAAGTAATGAGAATTCATTTGATTCTACCTATAGTTGTTATGTTCTATAAAATTTCTACAATATTGAATTAGAGAATACTGAACCATTGCTCCTAGGGGAAAGTACAGGGTTAGGTTCCTGTGAGCCTTTGGTGACATTTTTGCCAACTGACCGATGACACATAACCGACGAAAAGCACCAAAAATGCTGTGCTGCACATACTGCCGAAAGATACTTGTTTATAGTATGAAAGCTTACATAAAAAGGTAGAGCATCCACTCGTTTGACCAAAACAGGGAATGTGTACCATTTAACTCAAATTTTTCAGAGTTCTACATGTCTATGAATAATTGTGAAAGTATCACTAAAAAAAATCTGTGAGTAATGAGATCAGTTCTCTGTGTGTGTATATTCACAGAACAAAAAAGATAGCTCTTGGAAATTAAAAACATTATAGATAGCACTAATGGAAGACTCAATAATAGGTTATAAAATAAAGTTAAGGAACTCTTCCAAGAAAAGGAACAAAAAAGTAGAAAGAATGGAAACCAGGATAGAAGGTTTAAGAAAGTAAAAGACAACACACTAAAGACCCTACATATAAATAACTTTTCTCCTGAAAGAGACCACATACTAAATCAGTTGAAGAAAGTTATAAATAAATAGTTAACATTTTTCAGAGTTAAATGACATGAGTTTCCAGATTGAAAGACCCACACGGTTTCCAATAAAATACATGAAAATAAATCCAAACTAAGAAGCATCATTGTTAGATTTCAGAGTGCTAGAGAAAGAAGCAATTTTATAAATCCCCTAAGAGAAAAAAGAACATATACATAAAGGATCAAGAATCAAAATTGAATCTGACTTTTCTACATTTTTTCTGGAGGCAAGAAAATGATAAAGAAATTCCTTTAAAACTTTGAAGGAAAATGAATTCTCTGCTAGGATTCTATACCTCACCAAACTGTCAATCAATTGTAAGATAAAAAATAAGACATTTTCAAACATTCAAGGTCTCAAACATTTTGTGTCCCTTGTACTCTTTTTCAGGAAGCCAATAGCAGATGTTCTCTAACAGAGGAGGTAATAATCTATAAAGGGGAAGACTTGGGATTCAGAAAATAGGCATCAACACAGCAGAGAAGCCTGAAAATGTTCAGGATACTAAAAGAGGGAAATTCCAGCATGACAATAGTGCCCCTAGGGTTAAGAAAATCAGTCTAAATTGGAACATTGTGACACAAAAGACAGGCATGCTGAGGGCTGTTTTCATCATGATTTTTGCACTAATACTATATACTATAAATCTATATATATATAAATACTATATATATAAATCTGACAGAGTGGCTAAAGAATTTGCTCCTTCAAATCAAGGAAGTATGTCATTACAGAGGGAGTCGTGAGTCACAGAACATAGAAAACCCAAACAAGGATAAAGGCAAAGGGAATTCTAAGGATGATGGGCAAAGGCAAGTCCGAGGATGACAGTTATGCAACAGGCCTAGAGATGTATCAAAACAAAACAGAAACTAGGAATTGAAGGATTACTGATAGGATTTATATTGTGAAAAAATAATCTGAGTAGTTTTGGGAAGGTGTTTAAACAATTCATAATGCATACAAAGAAAACTAAATAAGTAAAAAATTATGGCATGTATTAACTTCAGGAAAAACTAAAGTAAGAAAGAAAATAGAATAATAGCAAATTATAATGCTCAGGTGTGAATAATATTTTCAAAGGTATAATAGTGCTAAAACTGAATATTGATTCAATGTCATAATACAATATTATACATACTACTAGTATGGGAGGGTGGGCATAAAAGGAACATTGCTATTAGAGAGATAAAGCCTAATCTATCAATGCAGGAAGTCAATAGATAATCTGTAACATTGATGAATCAAAAGTCAGTAGCATAACATTATTTAAGAAATATGACAATTCATAAATACCAGAAGTAGCCTTGGCTCATGTGGTTCATTTAGTTGAAGTGTTGTTCCATAGACCAAAAGGTTGTGGGTTTGATTCCCTGTCAGGGAACCTACCTAGGTTGTGGGTTAGGTCCTCTGTCAGGGTGCATATAAGAAAGCAACCAATCAATGTATCTTTCTTACATTGATGCTTCTCTCTCTCCTTCTCTCTTTTCCTTTCTCTTTCTCTGTCTCTCAAAGCAATGAAAAACAATGTCCTTGGGTAAGGATTAAAAAAATATACCATAAATAACAGGTAAAAGAGTCAAAAGTGGTTGCCTTGTGGCAGGAGGACTAGAGCAAGTAAAAGGACTAGGGTAATAAACCTGTAGGTTTTTCAATAAGCCTCTTAGTAAGATTTAACTTTATACCTTAAAAATTTATTTTTAGATTAATTAATGATTCAGTTGAAATGCTATAATGAATTTACATTTCCTCCAGCATAGAAATCATTTAAATTTGCTGCTAATAAGAGTTATCATGAATATCTGGATTGACAGGATCATCTGATCCATCAATTTTAACCAAATTAATTGCTTGCTTTCCAAATAGTGCAGTTGTTCCTACACCAAGGGTATAATAAAGGAAACTTTCTGGAGCTAGATTCCAGCTATCCAGACCTCACAGTATTTTGGCTAAGAATGTCTTTTACTTGACAAAGAATTGCAATGAGTTGGATTACAATAATCTAACCTTTCATTTAATTTAATTTCTTATGTTAGACTGGTACTAAACCCTATTTATGGGCTTTTACCTTTTCTAACTTTCTATCAGGAATATTATCTGGCATTCTAAACTTGGGAAAATTCTGTATAAGGAACCTCTAAATCTTGGGAGAAAATAAGGGTGTTGAGGTCAGAAAACAAGTTGTTAAAGGTCTTATTAGTAAGATCAAACTGTAAGATGATTTAGGGTTGACCTTCAAGGTTATCTTTGTCAGCACCCTTATTGTTCACATTACAAAAAACTATAGCCAAAAACGGCTAAATGATTTATTTAAGGCCATACAGCTATTAATTGCACAGAAAAGAGGAGAGTTCAGATTTCCTTACTTCTAGTTTAGTGATTGTTTTACTACATTACACTACAGTATACTACACCAAACTACACTACACCATACAACACTAGAAAACACTGTTCTATACTACAGTGTGCTACCCTATGCTATGTTGCACTACATCACACTGTATGACATTGCGTTACTTTGTACTATACTACACTACAAAAAACTACACCACACAGCACAATGCTACACTGCACTATACTATCCCACACACTACTACACTACTCTGTATTCACTACTTTGCACTATAATATACTACACTACAGTACACTATCAAAAACTACAAACACTGTTATTAAAGAAATAACTTGCAATAGTTTTAACCTCCAATCTTCTAGATGCATTACCTAGCAGTCCACTAATATCTCCAACATGCAAGCTCAGTCCAGCTCTAATTCTTCAGCTGATACTGACCCTATCTTTATCTTGAATTTCCTGCAGTGAGCTTCCATATAGCAGATACCTCTACTCTTTCCTAACTTTCTGAATTGTGTTGGATGATGACCCAGGGTCATTGTCCCATGAGTGTTCTCTGTGATTTTTCCATTGTCACCTTCCCACCTTCATGGTACCCCAATTTTGAAGACTGAATCATATAGATGACTCCCTGTGCTCAAGTGCCTTCTGTGTGTGGCATTTACAGGACTGAGCTTTGCTTTAGATGACCATTCTAATAAATTGAGAAGGTCCCCAGCTCACTCTTTCCACTAAGAAGGTGATTACAGCCTTGCTGTCATTTTACCTTCTCTCCTACCCTAAGGAATGGAGTTGTAGACTAGGAACTTGGGCCAAGAACATCATTCCCATCCTCAATAAGCAGCAGCAGTAGTGGCATTATTCTACCACCAAGGGAGAGAGATTTTTGGGAGGTAATATGCATTTGGCTGAAATCTTGATGTCAAGCCTTGATGTCAGTCTTGAATTTATCATTTAACAACCAGTGACCAGAGTATTAGTTTACTCACAAATGAAATGGAAATAATGACATCGATCCTACGAGGTTGTCTTAAGGATTAAATATACTTATGTATACCAAACTCTTTGCACAATACCTAACATATAGTTAGTGTTAAATAAATGTTACATATTATTTCACTTCATCCTTAAAAAAATAAAAGCCTTAGTCACATTATCTGAAACTGAGGTTCAGAATGATTGAGTAACTTGTCCACGATCATGCAGTTAGAAGGAGGTAAATGAGACCAGAAACCTATATTCTAACCCTTTGCGTATCTTGCCCTTTTGATAATCAAGCCCCCTGCTGGTCTGAACTTCTGAGCAATGCTCTGCCCACCTGTTGGGCAGCTCCAACTTGGATCCCCCCTGGTGCCAGGCGTCTGCTTGAATCGTGACAGGAACATGTTGATTCCTATTGGACCCATGCCTAACCCACACAGCAGTAACTTCTTTGCCAGCCTCTACAGCAAGGACAGCTCTCTTAGCTCCTGTTTCAACCTACAGAGCAAGGCTGGTGCCAACTCTGCTCCCTGCCCTAGGCCTGTCTGGCTGTAGGTAGGCTGCTCTGAGTCATGGGAGAATCCTGAGTTCTGACTAATTCTTTGTCTAATATCTTTTGCAGGGTTAACATAATAACCACAAATGGAAGGAGAGCAGGGAAGAATGCAAAGAGAAAAAGGAAGAAAGTTGGTGTTTCTTATCAGCCCAGTGAAGTCAACAGGAAATGGCTCAGTGTAGATCAATCACTTCATTATCCTGAGTAAAAGGGCAGGGCAATATCTTCCTGAGTGACTGAAGAGTTAATCATGACTGGGCAAGAGTTTTTCATCCAGAGTTTTATGTTTTAATTTTGGAGAATTACCTTTGTTTCATTTCAACACATTCACTTCAGAACCTGTGTCTGTTTTAATAACCTGGAATGTAATTCCCTTTACCTATTAGTCTCTATCACTATGGGTTCTTCCAATCCTCAGCGTAAATTTATGCTTCTAGCTGAATGATTACTCAGTGAATCTTCGGCAAGGGATGTTTTTTCCAAGAATGACACATCGTTTTTGAGATGACTCTCTACCTAACAGGGGTGGGTGGGAGGTCAGGGGAAGCCCCTACCCAGGAAAATATAGTTTCTTTGTGTTCTTGAAGAAAAAAACTCAGATGATGAACAGCCTGATTTGGGGGCTGTGAGTGGGTGAGACATACCAGTGAAGTCATCCTCAATGCTCCCTCATAAGGAGAGATTATGAATTTAATGAGCAGAGGAATTCTGACAAGTCTTAAAGCCAAAGGCAATTAGCAAAGGCTAAATTACTTGAATTCCTTGCAGTTATGAAATCATTCCATCCTAATGAAATTTTATTTATTTATTTATTTATTTGTCTGTATATCTGTATCACACATTGGACTATATTATGTTTTTTTAGTTTACAAATATGAACATTTCCTAATGTGTGTTCAGTGACCCGCCAGTCTCAGAAGAGGCTACATAAAAGAAGAGTGCAATGGTCAAAAATGATTATAAATGTCACATGCTAGAACCCCTCATTGCTATGCACAAAGGACATTGTCATACTACATGCTCTGAGAATTCCTGCAGTAAAGATTTTGTTTAATTTTACTGACCCCAGCATTCCAAATATGTTTGAACATGAAATCCTTTTCTCCATCCCAACACCTACTAATACTCCAAGGAATCGATACTCCATAAAATAAATATGCACCTTGAGAAATGCTGATACACTGTGATGTGACAGCTAAGTCATGGAGCAGGACAAAATGTTCTTAGCTTCTATGATGCCAATGCTTAAACCATTTTTGACACTCATATTTTACTTTGCTCATGTTGCTTTATGATACTATATGGTGTTCTTCGGAACATTATAAACTATTGTAAAACTTTATTCCTCAAAGTGGTTTGTTTTTTTATAAATTGCCTATGTTGAATGAGGTGACTGATTAAGCCATGGACAAGTCAACAGCAAACTTCTTTTAATAACTAGAAAAAAAGGTTTTAAAGTCTTTATCTTTCATAATTTGATTATTATACCAATTTGTAGCCTGGATCCTATAGTTCTATTCTTTCTCTGCTTTAGTCCACATAACCCCCAGACCAACCTTTCTAAATTCAGTGAATAAACAGTCACTCTCCTTGATCAAAGCCTTGGGCAGCCCCTAAATCTGGTTTTAGAGATGTTGCAGAATTCCTATGCATCCAACTTTATTTTCCTCTATTTCCCTAATTCCTAAAATTGCAAGCTAGGGTTCTTTTCATCTCATAATTTCCCAGGTTCTTCTTGTCCTGTTTTGATTGCCTGAAATATTCAACTTTTCCCCTTGAACCAATCTATAATTCTTAAAAATCCATTTTTTCCTTATCTTTCTTGAAGCATTTGCTGAATATACACATTTATTAATGTAATTGTTCTCTAGACACCTTAGAGATTTCAAAGTTTTATCAATGTTGATTATATTTTCTAATCCAAAATACAAATCTTCAATCTAATGAAAAGGGACTTGTAAAAGAATGACATAAAATATTTAAAATTATTGTAGTTCTGAAATATCTGAGTTATTCCAGAATATCTGGAATAGTCTCAGGTTTATGTGATATAGTTTCATGTGACATAATTCAGGAACAATTATTTATTCCCATATAAGTTTAAATTGCTGACCTTCAACAGCATTTTGGCATCTTATGTCATTGGATGCCAAAGAGTTGTATTTTCAGCCCTTCTGATTTCCTCTTGTACATGTGTAAGCTTCTCAAATGTTTTCTAGCATAAAAAATGTACAAAATAAATTAAAATTTAAACGCTTTTGAAAAATATATTAATCAGTTTATATTTCAAAGTTGCAGTGGGAACAACTGGGCTTTTGTTCAATTTCTGCTTTTGTTCATTTCCACATTTTATCTTACAACCAATCCCTTCCCTCACTTATTAGATGTTTTCAATTAAGGAGAGACACAGGATGTCTCATGCAATTCAGGAATCTACGTAAGTGGTACTTTCCCAAAAATATGATAAATCAGGATGATATAAAGAAATAAAAATTCATAGCCCTAACACCTATCTGTTTCCACTCCTGGCTATATCCTTTTATCCATTCATCATATTGCTGTTAGGGTGTGAGCCATGAGTCTTCTTTGGAAAACTCAGCATTATGCAATGTGTGATTGAGTCCCTGACAAAGACTGTAGACCAAAGGTTACACTAACACTCTATGTAAGGAAGGTGATGTATCGGTGGTTCATCATTAATCCAACACTGTGGATAATGAAATGACATTTTGAGCCCACATTCTATATTTTCATTGTTTCTTTTTTAGTAAATTGACTCAATAATTATTATAAAATTTCAGTGGACTGGCACATCACAATGGCAGATCCTAAGATCTTTCCAATTGCCTTACACATTTAGAAACATTTCAGAATTGAAACTTGTCCATGAATCACACATTTTATATCAAAGATCAGAAGTTAGAGAGTTTGAGTCACATCTACAGGCTGAAAATCTCTGGAGCTTATAGCAAGCCAAAACATACTTGTGTTAAGATTAGAAATAATGCAAAATCTATTAATAAAAGAGACACTTTTATCCTACTACATATAGCTCAATATTGAAGAATATCTATGGTTGTTATTGTTGTTAACATGTCCATTGACCTTAGTGCCCTGCAATGACCTATAAAACTTCTATTTTGGGAAATGTTTTCTTCAACTGATCTTTCAGGTTTCAGAGGTTTACACATGGATCTGGTAATGAGGGAAGAAGAGGACAGTCACTGAGCTAGTCACAACAGCCATCTGTAATATGACAATCAGCAGAAATTTAGAGGGCAAAGCCAGATTAATATCTTCCTCATGTGAAATGTAAAAGATCACATAACTAGTTTCCCAAACTTGTTGAAACTACCTGATTTAAATCATCACCTACTTTTATCCATTCATCACTAAGTCTCAAATACAGAAAATGTAACAAGAAAAATAAAGTGCTATGTACATTTTCCCCTGAAGTGAGGATCTCTATACACTGAGTCACTATATCATTTTCCTTCCAAATTAAGTTTAATAGGTAAAGGGATTGTTGTTAATACTTATACGGGAACAACTGACATAAATTGGGACATTACACTGTACTAAATTGGGATTTAGAATGTATTCTGAAAGGTTAAAATTCAGAAGGTAATTCAAAGAATGCATGGAATATAATGAAATGTAAAATAAAATTACCAATTACCTTAAAGTGAATGTTGCCCTCAGATATTTAAAAATTACCTCCTTTCTTAGCACTCAAGACAAATTTTCAAAATTACTTCTTGTTAAACATTCATGAGAAAGGCAGCCCCATGACAAGTGCTAGTTATGCCCATATCGTAAGCTCTGGTGCTTTTCACAAGTGAGGCAGGGGTCTGGGACTCTTCCTGGACCTTCTTTTCCTCCTCATTGGCGATTAGTCATGCCTTGGTGTTTAAAACTGAAACATTCATTTTAAATACTACAAAAATGTGGCACAGAGTGCAGGCAAGGCATCTGTTCCAGCAAAATGTTATGTTTTGATCATTTTCAAAAATGATTTTTCTGTTTTTAAAGAAAGTGTGTGGACATGGAGATGAGTCAGTCAATCTGAGGGGTACTGTATGCTGAGTTATTTTGAAAGCTGTAAAATTTAAAAATACATGGAAAAAAATAATTTTCCTTAAATATTATTTCAATTTTATTCTTTGACTTCGTATTCTTTTTCTTTTTAAATCTTTTTATAGCACCAAATTCATTGCCAGAGGGAAAAAATGCCATCTCGAAAACAGCTATAGAATCATCATCATATGGAAACCTAGATGCAGACCTATAAAAAGAGTTACACTTGTATTTATAGATTTAGGTCAACTTTATTTGAAAAGAATGACATATATGAGCAAAGGTGACTTAGGTATATAATTACATTTTTAAAATAATTCTTGAATACATAAGTATTTCCAAAAATCAATCTATTCCCTGACTAGGGTTTCTACCATTTTAATATTAGACCTATTACTAAAGCGCAATTAACATAAACTGTATCTAACCTCAGTATTTTCTATCCCCATCTACATACCTATTAATTTTATAAATAAAACACATTTAATATATGAACACTGAGTAATAGCCTGGTAGTAGACTGTTTTCCAGAATGAGAGTACCTGGAAACTTCAGTATAGCACACAGTAAAACAGGATTTTAATAAGATTTTCTTACTTTCTATCTTTTCTTTCCCCATCTTGCAGTATTTCTATTTCAAAGAGCCTCAAAATAAATTGTAATTTCTGTTTGTGAATGCTCAATGATAATTTGGTCTAATTTTGAGAGTTTGTGGCCCCACCAAGAGAGTAACCCGCAAGTTCTAGCAGGGGATGAACACAAACTTGCTGTGCTTTTCCCAAAGTTACTTATGTTACTTTCAGTGCCATTTCTTTATCAGGAAAACTGGAGAGAAATGACAGTTGTCTACCTCCTAAGAGATTACTGAATCTGAGGTGTGAGAAATCATTTGCATTTGTAAAGTACTGCTCCGTTTACCGCCATACCAACTGAAACTAATCAGAGCAGCTACCTAGCCAACTATTTTTATCTTGATCTGTTCATTTTGGCCATCTAAAGCAGAACAATCGATTGGACCAACCATTCGGAGACACAAATTGGCTGTTGAAAGAGCCAAAACACCAGATTGGCTGTTTTTATTAATAGGTGTTTTCACGATATGAAAATATTGGGTGAAAATGGAAAAACTGAGTCAAAGATCCAGATGTTTGATTCTCCCTTTGCCGAATAGCCACACATTTTGTAGCATTCAGATTTGAAACAAAATTTCTCAGCTTTTATGAGAAAACCTGTCATCATACAGATACAAAACTAATATGGTCCCAAGAAAAGCAACTCTTTTAATTCAAGATAACGGTTGCTTGTACATCCACTCTTTTCTCTTCATTAGGCAGCTTCATGGACAGGAAGGGTACAGGATCCATTGTTTATTTATTTATTTATTTATTTATTTATTTATTTATTTATTATTACTTTATTGTTATTCAATTACGTTGTCTGCATTTTCTCCCCTCCCCTCCTCCCTAGCCTACCCAACCCCACCTCTCTTTTTTGCTTCCACCCTCCCCCTTGGTTTTGTACATGTGTCCTTTGTAGTAGTTTCTGAAAACCCTTCTCCCCACAATCCTCTCCACCCTCCCCTCTGTCTATTGTTAGATTGTTCTTAATTTCAATGTCTCTGGTTATATTTTGCTTGCTTTTTTCTTTTGTTGCTTATGTTCCAGTTAAAGGTGAGATCATATGGTATTTGTCCCTCACGACCTGGCTTATTGTTGTTTGCAGATGACATGATAGTGTACATAGAAAATCCTATAGATTCCACAAAAAAACTACTCGACCTAATAGATGAATTTGGCAAAAGAGCGGGATACAAAGTCAATATCCAGAAATCAAAGGCATTTTTGTATACCAACAATGAAACATCAGAAACAGAAATCAGGGAAAAATCCCATTTGATATAGCACCAAAAAAAATTAAATACCTAGGAATAAACCTAACCAAGGAGGTAAAAGACCTGTACTCAAAAAACTACACAGCACTGAAGAAAGAAATCATGGAAGACACAAACAAATGGAAACATACACTGTGCCTGGATCGGAAGAATCAACATCATCAAAATGTCCATACTACTCAAAGCAATTTATAGATTCAATGCAATCCCTATCAAAGCACCAATGGCATATTTCACAGATATAGCACGAACATTTCAAAAATTTATATGAAACCATAAACACCCCCGAATATCTGTTGCAATTTTGAGAAAAAAGAGCAAAGTAGGAGGGATCACAATACCTGATATCAAGCTGTAAAATAAGGCCACTGTAATCAAAACAGCCTGGTACTAGCATAAAAATAGACAGATAGACCAATGGAACAGAATAGAGAACCCAGAAATAAACCCAAGTCTTTATGGTCAGTTACTTTCCAACGAAGGGAGCAGCATCATAAAATGGAGTAAAAATAGTCTCTTCAACAAATGGTGATGGGAGATCTGGACAGCTACATGCAAAAAAAAAAGAAACTCGAGCACCAACTTACACCATAAGCAAAAATAAATTCAAGGTGGATAAAAGACTTAAATGTAAGTCATGACACCATAAAAGTCCTAGAGGAAAACATTGGTAGGAAAATCTCAGACATTCCACGCAGCAACATCTTCAATGATATGTCCCCTAGAGCTAGGGACATAAAGGAAAGAATAAAGAAATGGGACCTTATCAAAATAAAGAGCTTCTGTAGGGCTAAAGAAAATAGTATTAAAATAAAAAGAGAACTAACTGTATGGGAAAACATATTTGCCAATGATACCTCAGACAAGGGTTTGATCTCCAGGATCCATTGTTTCAAATCCTCGAATGTTCTCTTCTTTATTTAGGCCTGAGACTGCTTAAATGAATACTTGTGCAAGCCAAATAATGGCAATGACAAGAAGAGCCTCTTTCCTGAACTGGTCCACTTTGTAATTCAGATATAGAAGCAAGATCTATCATTGCAACATCAAGAGAGGCATGACCCAGACTACATTTTCAGGATTGGTTTCTCTTAAACACT
This sequence comes from Micronycteris hirsuta, assembly GCA_004026765.1. Classification (NCBI taxonomy): domain Eukaryota; kingdom Metazoa; phylum Chordata; class Mammalia; order Chiroptera; family Phyllostomidae; genus Micronycteris; species Micronycteris hirsuta. The sequence continues at coordinate 56,225 of PVJI01004834.1, read as the reverse complement.
GACTAGGGCTTCTATTAGTCATCAAAATGATGTGTCTCAAGCTATTGTACATATTCTAAATTCAGTCCTCTATGGTAGCAACACATATTTTAAATGAGCTTGGCAAAAGTAAACAACGCTACCCTTAAGTGTGTATGTTAAGTGGGCTTCGGTGGAGAGGGTTATATGTTTATCATTTTGCCATTTTGCCAGTTTTAATGGCTGGCATTTGTTTGCATTGCTTTTTCACCTGGGCACATACTAATTCAAAGCCACAACCACAGTATGTATTATCTGTAATTTTTCTTCTTTTTTCCTTGGATTCACTTTTCTTGAAATATCACACTTTAATTATGTGCATAGAAATGACTTCATTGCTTCTTAACTCAGCAGCCAGCTCATTTTCTCCTGATGGTATGATGACCTGTCCTTGTGGGAGAAACCCATCTGTTTATATTCTTTAAGCTGTATCTACACAAGGAATAGGTTTTATATATTTCGAAACCATCTTTCCTCATTTCACAACTCATTGCTTGCCTAGAAAGGAGAAACCAAGAAACTAAGAAGAAATCACTGTGTTCAACAAGTATTTCTAGCAAAACCAATAAACAATGAGTGCCCTTGGCATAGAGAGCATGGCTTGTAAATGATAAAGGGCCATGGATTTCAAACCATTTAAGTATTTGATCTCAGTATCAAATATCTGCATAAACCATTTAACACAGGACCTGGTATATAGCATGATAAATGGTAGTTATATTTTTCATTGGGAAATAAAATATTTGATTTTTAGTAATGTGTGAATATTAATAAATTTTTTTGCAACCTGGTTGTCTACCTGATGCTAATAATAATAGGCTTATAAAGGAAGGTGATTCTACCTGTTTGACATAAATTCTTGACTTGACAGTAAACACTGGTTAAAATGTACTTAATAAAGTAGACTTCAAAAGAAATTTTGTACAATCAACTTACTTTTACAAGTGATTAGGGAAATTGATATCACCCGTCACAAGAAATCTTTCCATGAGTAGGGTTTATTCCAGGAAGAATGTAGTATTCATCTGTAAACATTTTGCCCTTCCACATAGTTTCTGGATTCTACCATAAGTAAAATGGTCTTTGCTAATGAGGGCCCATAGTTAATTATGGAGATTCTATATAATGAGGTAACTCAGATTTATATTCAGAGAAAAATTTAGGTTTAATCCTGGGATAAAGTTGGTAAAAGATTAAAAAAAATCTTCTTGCTTCATAGGAAGGCCATCTTCATAGGGGAGAATCAATATAATTCTTCTATGCATAGTAGCTTATGAAAGGACTAGGTTAAAACCCATGAGGATACAAAGTGTTGTCTAATCTGAGCAATGTCAACTTTAGCCCAACTCTTGAAATCCATAAAAATACTCAAGCACAACCTTAAACATACCCAGTCCTGGAATAAAAGCAAATTTAGATTGACAGGAGATCCATAAGCCCTTTCTCATGAACGGTGAGGGACTAGAGATAGTTTATTAGTGTCCTGCCTCCCTAAGATCCAAGATCTTGGAGATGAATGGGGTACTTGGTACAAGTGAGTGAATACTACTTACTTCAGCTTCACTTTCAAGTCCCACCATAAGATGCAGGCTCTATGGCTAGCCCTTCTGCTCAGGCCACAAGTTTTCTCCACCAATTCCTTCACATTTCCTTCTAAATCCTTTCAGTTTTCACTAGTTCAGAGAGATTTGAACCTGGCTAGGGACCCTAACCACATTATAAAGCATATCACCATTATTTGGAAAAGGAAGGAAAAATAGTAAATGTACCAGAAACTAAGAATACAGAAAAATCACGTTATGCTGAAAATTTTCCCAGAGGAAAAAGAGTATATGTTGGGTTTTGAAGGTGGACAACAACTGAAAATGACATTCTATGAAGACCAATTATAAAAAAGAAAGGAAAATCTTAATTTCAGGAAACAGCCTGGAAGTGAATGATTACAGCTTGAGCTTGGGAAGTTGATTTCGTGTCGTCTAATAGGGCATCGCATTGACCCAAACGGAAACCAATGACTAAGGTTTCTCGAGAGACCAGCAAGACCTAAGCATCTTTACCATTGCCTCAGGCAACATCCTAGGTAGAATTTTCACTGGAAGAAAGGTAACAATTTTTAATGAACAACTACTTCTTTTCAGCTAAGATTCTTCTTAGACTTCTGTCAATTATATTCCCCAAATGCTGCTGAAGCATATTTCATTATCCTTATAGATTGTGCCAATTATTAAGCTTTTGTCTCTCTGCTTCAAACTCACCTTCTACTTTCTACCATCAACTTTGTGTTTTGGGCCCTGGACTCTAAACCCTACGTGTACCTGTTGAAGGCTCTGCATTAGCTTTTGCTGATAGTGTGTGCTAGAGGGGCACTGCAAGGCTGGAAGAGAAGGACTTGATTTTCTCTCTCTGACAATATTGCCCAAGCAATGCTTCTTCACCCAGACCTCCTTCCTATAGCATCAGCTTTTCCTGCAGTGACAGAGTCATGCTAATATAGTCCTTTAAAGGTATCAGCACTCACTGACTGATGCCTTCCAATAGCGTTGGGATCTGGCTCCACTAAGCTGCTCCTTCAGACTCGGAAGTATTAATAATTCCAACCGTATTCCTCAGTTCCCCCAGCCCCATGGGTGGTGATTGTTTCCTGCAGCTGTTACCTCCAGAATACCTTAGAATTTTTTTCCTTTTACTCTTTTAGTTCTTCCATGAATAGTTAACAATTCTTTATATTGAATCCTCTGTTAAAATAACTACAGTGATTGCTGTCTCCCGACTGAAACTAAAAGTTAAATAGATTAAGATTTTTGTTTCCACAACTAACTTGTAACTTATATAGTTTATCTGACTAAATGCTTTATTTTTTCATCCCTCACCATAATAACCTCCAGTTAGATACCTGCAGAAACAGTATTTTTTTCTGAAAGAATTACAATCATTTGAGTTAGTCAAGACTTTTTTGGTTTTATGTTATAGAAATTCTCAGGGCATAGATCATTTAGCCATGGTCAATGCTAGGCCTCATTGGTGCTCTATCAATACTGTCTTATAGCTAAGGCAGTCAATCTTTTCATTTGTCTTTAAGCTTTGTAAGACAAATTATCTTGATCATATAAAGTGAAAAAGGATATCTGAGACCCCAGTGGTTAATTTTTATAATTTTTAAGGGTAATTAAAAAATTCTTTTTCTCCCCCTATTCAGTTAAGGTAGGATGGTCTTTTATTTAGTTATGCATCCTTGATAAGTGACTCAGTTTTTCATCAGATGATGTTATTCCCACCTATGGCTGGACTACTGGACTGGATATCATGACATATGTTTTTGTCCTTCACTGGGACCACAATATCTCCATTCTAAGTATATGAGAAAAAAACCCATACATATATGAAGGTCCTCCTAAGGATAGATTATCCATTCCCCTATAGGTCCTTAAGCTGTGATGACTACATGTTTTAAAAGGTTTATGAACACAAAGAAATGGAAAATGTATGCAAAAAATGTGTGTTGAATTTGGAGAAGTTAGGGAACTGGAGAGATTTTCAGATGTCTTTGTATACATATATTGCCCTTCTAGATCAAGTCAGATAAAATTAGAATTGCATAACCTGGGCTAGCCTCCCATATGAAATTGTTTTATACAACTTCTTTTTGCTGACATGCCGTAAATCTTTAAGGCATACTTTATTATATTAATAGTTACTTCTCTTGTGGAGATTTTACTGAGAGTTTTTTTAAAGTATATTTTATTGATTATGTTCTTAGAGTTATCCCATTTTTTTCTTGCTTTTATCCCTGTCTGCTCTGCATGGCCCCACACTCCAGGATTCCCCCCTTCTTAGTTTGTGTCCATGGGTTGTATATATAAGATCATTGGCTTCTCAAATTCCTCTCCTATTCTTAACCTCTCCCTGTCATTTTACTCCTAACAATTATGTTCTTATTCCCTGTACCCATTCCCTTCCCTCCCTCTCCCCATTAATAATCCTCCATGTGATCTCCAATTCTGTTCTAGTTGTTTGCTTAGTTTTTGTTTTTGTCTTAGGTTCAGTTGTTGATAGTTGTGAGTTTGTAGTCATTTTACTGTTCACAGTTTTTGATCTTCTATTTCTTAAGTCCCTCTAACATTTCATATAATAAGGCCACGGTAATGATGAACTTCTTTAACTTGATCTTATCTGGGAAGCACTTTATCTGCCCTTCCATTCTAAATGATAGCTTTGCTGGATAAAGTAATCTTGGATGTAGGTCCTTGCTTTTCATGACTTGGAATATTTCTTTCCAGCACCTTCTTGCCTGCAACGTTTCTTTTGAGAAATCAGCTCAGTTCTTACGGGAACTCCTTTGTAGGTAACTGTCTCCTTTTCTCTTGCTGCTTTTAAGATCCTCTCCTTATCTTTAATCTTGGGAATTTAATTATGATGAGTCTTGTTGTGTTCCTCCTTGGGTCCAATTTCTTTGGGACTCTCTGAGCTTCCTGTACTTCCAGAAAGTCTATTTTGTTTGCCAGATTAAGTTTTCTTTCATTATTTTTTCAAATAAGATTTCAATTTCTTGTTCTTTCTCTTCTCCTTCTGGCACCTCTACAATTTGGATATTGGAATGTTGTAAACTTGTCCAAGAGGTTCCTAAGCCTCTCTTCATTTGTTTTTTTGAATTCTTGTTTCATCATTCTGTTCCAGTTGAATGTTTATTTCTTCCTTCTGCTCTAAATCATTGATTCAAGTCCCAGTTTCCTTTTCTTCACTGTATATTTTTCTTTATTTCACTTTGTATAGCTTTCATTTATCCTTCATTTTGTGGCTGTACTCAACCATTTCTGTGAGCATCCTGATTACCAGTGTTTTGAACTCTACATTTGACAGGTTGTCTATCTTCTTGTCGCTTAGTTCTATTTCTGGAGTTTTGATCTGTTCTTTCATTTGGGCCATATTTTTTTCATCTTGGCATACCTGTTGTGTTGTAAGGGGCAGAGCCATAGGTATTCACCAGGGTGAGGCAACCCTCTTTGCAGCATTGTGGCACTGTCTGTGGGGCAGGGGTCAGAGAGGGAACAATGCCACTTGCTGGGCTCTTGCTCTACTTTCCATCACTTCCCTTGCTTCCCAAAAGCAGATTTTGCCTTTGAGGAGCTGATTCCCAGATGGGTGGGTTTGTGCACATTCTAAGACTCTGTGGGCCTCTCCAGTGGATTTTCTTGTGAGACTAGGAGTTTCTCCTGCCTTCACAATGCCCACAGGTTTTTACAGCCAGAGGTTTTGAGTCTTTAGTTTCCCAGTCAGCCAGCCCCCACCTTTCCTGGGTGGTCCACTGCCTTGCTGTGTGTTCTCTTTGCCTGGCTGCCCATTTCTGCCCCTCCTATCAGTCTGGATGACTGTTTCTTTAACCTCTTGGTTGTCAGACTTCCATACAGTTTGATATTCTGGCAGTTTTGGTTGTTTTTGTTTTTACACTGGTTGTTATCCTTCTCTTGGTTTTGTGAGGAAGCAAGGTGTTTTTAACTATACCTCCATCTTGCCCAGAACTTATATTTAGAGTGTTTTTTGTTACATCCTACAGGTTACTCTTTATGGGTGAATGTTTTGGAAAAATTCTCTTCTCGTGTGGGTATGAAGAATAGTTATGCATACAATTGTTTGGTGTTTATTTTATGGGTATAAAATTGTGTAATTGAAAACTTGTCTCTTCATCTTGGCTGCTGGAAAGCTTAAGATGAAATTTATGGCCCACCCATTAGCAATTGTATGGGGCTTGGTAATAGGCATATTTATATCAGTCTCATTCCTAGCTTCATTTTCAGTCTCCAGGGCTGCTTTTTTTTCTTTTTTATAAAATTCTAATGTTTATACTATTTTTATTTTTTATATTATTTATTTATTTTTAGAGAGGGAGAAAAAGAAGAAGAAAGAGAGGGAGAGAAATATCAATGTGCGGTTGCCTCTCATGTGCCCTCCCACTAGGGACCTGTCCTGCAACCCAGACATGTGCTCTGACTGGGAATTGAACCAGTGACCCTTTGTTTCACAGGCCAGTGCTCATACCATCCCATCCAGGGGTAATGTTTATATTATTATGTTGTATTTTATAACTGTTCATAAGCTCTTGTAATAGTAATAAACAACAAAACAAAACAAAAAAAAACATGGGAAAACTGGTTAATGTTATTCCACGGTTGGAAAGGAAACTGCTGGTAAAAAAGACTTTGAAATATGAGTAAGAGTTCACTCAATAGAGAAGAAAAAAGGGGAAGCATTGCAGCAGTGGGAATTGTAGTAGCAATGGCATTTCATGAACTCAGTGAGATACAGAAGAGAGCTTGGCCATATTTGCATGCTTAGAGAATGAAGAATGCAAAAGGGCCATGAAGGTTTGAAAACTAAGTAAGACTCAGATGTTGAAATGGAAAATTATTCAGTGATTCAAGTCATAAATTGGTATTATCAGAATGTGTCTTTGGAAGCCAATTCTCGTGTCCCTGAAGAGTATGGAATAGAACTAAAGGGGAGAATGTAGGTGTGAACACCTGTGTCAGCCCCACCTTGCTCTAGCCCCTGCTTAAAAGCCATGGTTAGGTTTCACACCTCAGAAGCCTGGTTTAATAAAACTAGCCCAGGTGATACACTCAACATCTCCTTGCTTCCAGAGAATGAGATCTGAAAATATCCCGTTACCCTGCTCCTGGGGTCCTGTACCCACAGGAGCCTGGACTTATAGTCTCCCTGTCTACCAGTATCCCCTATGACCCACCTGTACCTGCAGTCTTTGTTCAAGTTCTAGGTATCCATTTATTATTTTCTTTCTATTCCTTAGTACCCATTTCATTGCTCCAGCCTATCAGCTAAGAACAATAGGTCTCCATTTACTCCTGTCAGTCTCTTTTTATCCAGGAATAGACCATGCAGCCAGTATTGTCACATCTTTACTTGAATGCCTTTCTCTGGCTTGCAAAATCACTTCATGCTAAAAATAGTTGTCACCTGGAAATCTGAACACCCCACAAATCTTTCCTACCCACATTGTCCACTGTGTACCCACCTGGTAAGACTTGAACCTAAATTTGATATGCCTCTTTGAACATGGTTTTGGATGGTTGGGTTGATGGAGCAAGGGCTGGAAGATTATTCTGGTCATTATCTTCATCCTTTACCTTTGTTAATGTTGGATATATGTCTTATTTACTTCTCTTGAGAGGAACTTCAAAAATGTAGCAAACCTGAAGCTAGCCATTATAGTCATGGTAAGGAATCTATGAAAATATCAGTGATAAAATAAGAGCTAGAATTATGACAATAGAAAAATTGGAATTGAAATTTATTTGTAGAAATTTATAATTGGATAAATCAAGAATGTAAAAAAAAGGTTTTGTTTTCTTTCAGAGCGTGGTTAATTGGGTATTGAGAACATTGATTGTCTCAGCTAAGCCCTCTCTCTCTGCTTTGTCTGTCACTGCTAAGCTTAGCTATGCATGCTGAGTCCCCATTATCATCTCTCATTCAATCTTCACTAATTCTATTCTATATCTTCCTCTTGTCTGTATTCTTCCTCCACTTCTTTTTTGATACTGCTCTGCCTAAAATAATCAGAGACCTCCACAATGTCAAATCCAATCTAAGGAGATGTCTCAACAGCACTAGAAACCACTGATTGATCTCTCTCTAGCTCTCTCTCAACACTCTCTTTTCTTGGCTTTTGTGACACAATTTTCTTTTAGTTTTCTTTCTTCTTCTATCGTCCACCTTTCTTATTCATCATTTATTCAACAACACATTGATTTTACACTCTGCATTAGGCATAGTTTCAACAGGTAAGATGTAGAAGTAAACAACACTAAAAAACTTCAGTATCACAGAGCTTGCATTCTAGTGTGGGAAAACAATAAAATGAACACACAAAACATAGGAGGAAAATAAAACTATAAAGAGGTATGAAGTAATTTAATTTGAGGGAGGTAGGGAAGTCCTCTCTGAGGTGATATTTGAGCAAAAAGGATGAAGGATGGTTTCATGTGAGAAAATGGTGAAAGATCTGTTTAGGCAGAGAAAATAGCCAAAGCAAATTCCCAGTATAAGTGAATTCCTGGCTTCTTTGAATACGAACAACAAGAAGAAGGCTGAGATGGCATTGTCAAGGGATATGGTCTGGCTGATGAGAAAAAAATTTGTTTAGGGGCTTGGTAGGCTTTATTAGGACTTTGACTTTATATTCTAAGTGAGATAGACATCTAGATAATTTTGATTATATAAATGGAACAATCCAACATGTTTCAAAAATTCATGCTTGCTTTGGAATTGAGATGAGTAGCCCGGAGGCAAGGATAGACACAAAGAGGTAGTTGCTGTTGTTCAGTCGTTAGACCAGAGTTGTTACGGTAGATGTGATAAGAAGTATCTACATTCTGGAGAGTACCTTAAATACAGATGCTAGTATTTTTTGATGGGTTGGATGTGGATATTAAAAGAGAGAGAGAAGTCATGGATGACCCCAAGGTTTTTGACCTTAGTAATATAACGAAGATAGAGTTATATTAACTGAAATCAGAAAGATGACAAAACAGATTTGGAAAGGATAATCAGAGCCTTAGGTGTAGTGATGTACTTACATAATTGAATGCTTGAAATTTAAGAGTTTCAAACTAAAGAGATACATTTGAGAGAAGCTAGTGTGTGGATGGATTTGAAGCAATGATATTGGATGATATCACCAAGAAATTGAATTTCAATAGAGAACAAAGTCTGAACCCTAGGGTACTTCAAAGTAAGTACTCTGGTTGATGAGAGGAATATCACAGAAGACTGAGAAGAACTGAAAGTGAGGCAGGAAGAAAACAAGATGTAGTGCACTGAAAGTCAAATAATATAAATGCACAAAAGAGGAGGGGGTGAAAACCTGTGTCTACTGTTAATAGATAATATACTACAGGTCTTCGTTTGAGCAGGACAGTCTTCAATTACACCTGTAGTTTCAGCATTTTTAAAAAAAATTTTAAAAGATTTTATTTATTTATTTTTAGAGAGAGGGGAAGGGAGGGAGAAAGAGAGGGAGAGAAACAGCAATGTATGGTTGCCTCTCACATGGCCCTCACTGGGGACCTGGCCCGCAACCCAGGCATGTGCCCTGACTGAGAATCGAACTGGGACCCTTTGGTTCCCAGCCAGCACTCAAACCACTGAGCTACACCAGCCAGGGTAATTTTTTTTTATTTTAAATATAATTTTTATTGAGATATAGATGATGTCTACATTACCTAAACTAAGATGGTTTCAGGTGTATAGTCAGGTGCATAACATAATAATTTGATACCACAAAATAATCACAATAAGTTCAGTTAACATCTATCACCACACATAGTTACAATTTTTTTTGTCAGGATAGTTATTAATAGCACCTCCTTTCATTTTCATAAGTGTAGAGGTAAACCAGCTGACAAAGTCACATAATATCAACTAAGAATGGACTATTACATTTAAAATATGAACGTTATTAATAACTTTGAAATAATAAACTGTGGTGGAGGGCATGGGGATAATAGCCTGAGCAGAAAGGATGCAGAGTAGAATGAGGAGAGAAAATGGAGACAATGAGTAAAGATAACTGAATCAAGAAGTTCTACTTTAGCCCTGGCTGGTGTAGCACAGTGGACTGAGTGCAGGCCTGTGAACCAAAGGGTAGCTGGTTCGATTCCCAGTCAGGGCACATGCCTGGGTTGTGGGCCAGGTCCCCAGTAGGGGACACACAAGACACAACCACACATTGCTGTTTCTCTCTCTCTCTCTCCTTCCCCTCCCCTCTCTCTAAAAATAAATAAATAAATTATATATATATATATATATATATATATATATATATATATATATATATATTTTAAAAAAAGAATTTCTGTTTTAAAAGGGAATATACAAGTAGGTGATAGCTGACAGGCAAATTTCGGTGAGTCAAGAGTGGTAGAGTTTCCTTGTTTGTTTTGGTAAGATGAGCTTCCGCATCTTCTTTTGAGTGTCTCTTCTTTTGTTTTCCCTCAAAATGCTGGGGTTCTTCAGAGGTAAGTTCTAGCTCTCTTATTCTAAATTCTCTTCCTTGATGCCACAAGTAATACTCTAACCCTATGAAAATGTGCACTATAATCTTTCCTATAAGCCAGTCTCCAGCCTTTGTCACAAACTGGAGACACTTGACCTCCTATATGGCCACCAGCCCTACAGGCAACATAGGCACCAAGGAATGACAATGAGTTGACACAGGTGACTATGCTATTCACTAAGGTTTTATTAATGAAGTTTCAATCCAAATCTATAATAATCCAATAACAATAATCACTCAGAAACAATCAGCAATAACATTACACAAAAGAATTGAGGGATAACGGCCTGGCTGGTGTAGCTCAGTGGATCGAGTGTGGGCTGCGAACCAGAGGGTCCTGGTTCGATTCCCGGTCAGGGCACATGCCTGGGTTGTGGGCCGGGTCCCCGTGAGGGCCATGTGAGAGGCAACCATACATTGCTGTTTCTCTCCCTCTCTGTCTCCCTCCCTTTCCCTCTCTCTAAAAATAAATAAATAAAATCTTAAAAAAAAAAAAAGAATTGAGGGATAACGAACCCAAGTCCTAAGAGTCCAGATCACGTCCAGCTCTGGGAGGCAGCCAGCCAGCATTTTGCAAGGCAGAGTCTACAAGGGCTTCAGAGTCAGCTAGAGCAGGGTTCATCAGAGCAGCAGAGCATCTTTCTGCAGTCTCAGCTCCTCTAGGCTGTCTCAGCTGTCTGTTCAAAGACTTTTGCTTTCATACCTTACATGATACAGTGTTTCATCAGCCTTTGATTAGCATATTTTGTTTTGTGCCACCTCAATAACCACATGTTGATTAAGTTGCTCTACTGTGCATGCACTGAGAGGGTGGTGTTACCCTTCAGATAAGCACATGTTGTGTACTATATTGTAATATGCATGCTCAAGGGGTTGCATCATCCCCTCAAGTCATTAAGTCAATGATATCATCTGAGTCATTGCTATAATGTTCATATACTAAACATGGTTTCTAAGTTGACGGGACTGATGCCGTCTTAGTTCAATCCTACTCTCCACACTTGATGACTTTATTGACTCTTATGGCTGTAGATACAACCTAAATGTTGACAATTTCCAAACCAAAGGCTCTGACTTCTCTTTTGAGCTCAAGATCTATAACCACAACTTTATGATTTAAATGGCTTCTTGAATATACGCTTAATAGGCATCTTACATTTAACCTCTCCCAAATTGTTTTTTTCATAATGTTCCTTACCAAATCTACTTCTGGTCCACGACTTCCCTATTCTTTCTAAGGTACCAGTTGCTTAAGCTAAGAATCTAGTAAACATTCTTCATGTTTCTTCCCTGCTTATTTCTCCACAACCTACTTATCACCAAGTCAATTTTACCTTAAAATACAGGTATAATATCAATATTATATCAATCCTGGGTCTATTTGCATTCAGATTCATTATTCAACTTTTATCTTCTCTGTTTTGTAATATAGGGGAAATAGACCTGAAAGTTACATTTCCAGGCTTCTGGCTGTATTCCAGGAATAGAAGCCATTGATAGGGTGATGAACAGGAGGAAATGAGAGAACAAGGTATTTCTTCCCCCACTCCATTTTCAGGTGAGGTCATTGCTTCCAACCACGTGACTATAGCTCAGGAGCTCCAATGGTTTTACCTTGTCTCTTGGTCCCTTCATACAAAAAGGATGATAATGTCTTGTTTAAGTTCAAGTTTGCCTCACCCTCCCCTATTGGCTTACTTCTGCCACTGCCTGACTAGCAAGCAACTCCACATATTAAATTTTCTCTACTTTAAATATAGTGCTTTCTGGTTTCTTTTTTTCACATTGGATCCTTAGAAATACTCATATTCATCTGTTTTCAACTCCAAATGAGCAACTATTTTCTAAGCAGCCATTATTTCTTCCCTGGATCACAACTTTCTAGCTTCTAATCTTTCCTTCCTTTGATCTATTAACGCAGTTGTCAGAGTGATCTTTAAAAAACTTAAAGCATTCCATTTAATGGCTTTCAATTCTATGTAAAATTGCAAACTAACTCCTTAAGCTGTCTACAAGATCATGGATAATTTGGCCTCTCACTATTTCTCCAACATATCTCACTCTTTCTATCCCACACCCTTGTCCCCCCACCTCCTACTGTAACTGAGAAAAGCCAGGACTTGTGCATGTGGGTTGGTGCATGGCCCAACAATTAGTATTGAGGAAAACAGGTTTTTATTTACAGGTTTCCAACTTCAAGGGGGACTCAGAGCTTTGTTACCCCATGAGACCCAGTGCTTTCTTTGCTCCCCACCAGGCTATAAGCCAAAACTATGCCCATATGTTTATCTGTTCTTAAGTTCTCCATCTCCTCTGGAAGGTACACTCATAAGTTTCAGTCACCATCCTCTTGCTGTAGCTCTTTGCTTCAGGATCTAGGGTACATTTTCCTTAGCCTCCATGTACTACACCAGGAAAACATGTGCCATATTACACTGGATCATGGTGAAGTACAGAAAGGCACGCACCCCGAGAGAGTGTGGCCTCTCCATTATGTCCTTTAGAGTAGCACAAGTCAGCATTCCCCTGTCACAGTTCAGCATGACAGGCATCTCCCACGAGTTTATGCTTGGTTTGGCAAGTTCTTGCACAGCTCTATCAACTTTGCCAGATCCCTGCACAACTCCATCAGCTCTTTTCTTACACCCTTTCCTCCTGCACAGCTGCTACTGCATTAGATAGTGTGTGCCTGCTTCTTTAGTACACAAGGCCGCATGACCAAATCCTCAGAGGAGCAGAGTAGCTCCTCCCTCACTATAGGCAGTATGTCAAAGTCCCTCTCACATGGCTTCCCTTTTCACTGCAGATGGACAGAGCTGCTTGTTGCTTCCTCACTACCTCATGGTAGAATAGCCCTCATGGCAGAATTCTCAGAGGAGCAGAAGTAGCTCCTCTTTCACTATAGACAGCATGGTAGAATCCTGACTCCTGGCTGGCATGGTTTCCACGTTCCACACCAGCCCTCATTGCAGACAGCTTCACTACAAACTGCATAGCTTCTTGCTGCTTCCTTTCTCAGACCTTATGGCCAAATCCCTACTTCAAGGCTCCTTCCTCATGCCTGCTCTTCTTCCTTACTACTACTCCACATGGCTGACTCCCCTTCTCTCCCTGCTGGCCCTTATTTTAAATGCTGACCTGGAGCTTCCTATATGACCTCACATTTGGCCCCACCTACAATGTGCCACCTTTGCCAATTCCCCTGTATCTTCTACCTTCTTTTTGCTGCCATTTTTAGTCAGGGCAAGAGTACGCCGTGACGCAGGAGCGTCCACCTCCCTGCCTCTTGAGCAGGTGCAGTATACATACCCCCCCTAACTTCTGAGTTACTGAATGCTCTCAAAATCATGTTTATATTTTGTCCAGGACAGCAGCAAAGCTATTAACTTGCCTTTTGTAATGTAAAGTATCTTAAGCACTATATCATTCACTTCCACCTTCCTCCATCCATGGACTGTGGGGAATATTTTCAGGGACCCCCACCCCACTCCCCATTACACTACAACCTTACCCTTTCTATAAAAATCCTACCTACAAATCATATAAAATTGGTCCTCCCTCTACTCTGTCTTTCCTCTTTTGGTTTTTTGGTCTTTTCCTTCATTTGATGTATCCTGAGTTATAATTATATATTTATTTATATGTTTACTTTTTTCCCTTTTCAGCAAAAACTTCAATAGTTCAGGGAACTTAATTGTTCTTTATCATTTAACCAGTATCATTCACAGTGCTTGGCTTGTAGAATGTGTAACTAGAGGTAGTGTTTGAATAACTGAATGGTGATTAATTTACATTAGCATGTTTTTCATTGTTACATTACAATGGTCATTCTCAGAAGTATAACTAATAACCAAGTCAGCTGTTACTTTTATTTGGAGTTACCAAATGGATCCAGCCCGGCTGTACTAGATAATCATTGGCTTTATGCTTAAAGGAAAGCTAAGGATGCTGTGGTTTGGTAAATCAGAATTTAAAGTCACTGAGCCCTTACAAACCTACCTTCTCCTCCCTCTACTAATCTTATATTTTTCCTTTTTAGCTCTGTCAAGTGAGCTCTATTTTCCGAAGGAAAATATGAAGTTGTTAGCATGACATATAGGGCAGGTACCAGCCTCTTTCCATGTTCTTGAATGACCACATCCTGTCCCCATAGACTGTTCTCAGGCAGCATTGCTATCTCGGGAGTATTGCTGTTACACAAGTGGGCTCTTCCACCCCTTCATCCATAGCATTGCTTTCCTTCTCCCATCACCAGAAATGCTCTCTTGCCATCTGAGAAACCCTGATCAACTTCATGATCTAACAAAAGTGCTTCCTCTTCTGTTGAGCTTTCTTAAATTTTACGTGCTGAGTCAGTTCCCCCTCTGTGTCCTGATAACATCTAGCATTTTTCCTTAGGCAATTTATCAGATCACATTTTAATTCTCTTTTAAAGGTCTCACCCATGTACTAGACTATGAGCAGAAACCATATCTTGTTCCTATTTACAGTCTAACACACTGTGAATAACACATAGAGTTTTCTCTTCCCTTGTGGTTCTCAAACTACATGTCTTAGTGTGTTGGTCTCCTTTTCTAAAACTCTTCATTTTTTAGCTTTGAGATAAGCCACCACCTACCCATGGACTCCCCCTGCCACCTGGCCTATTGACTCTGCTTTCCTCCCTGCTCAGTGACAAATCAAGCCCCAGTGCCTCTACTTTCTGTAGGGACAGAAAAAAGCTGTGTCACGACTGTGATCCTGCTTCTGGAGGAGGAAAGGCACAGAGTGCCCCTAACTCCTGCTGAATCCTCTTTTGTCTTCCTTAGCACTAAGCAAAGCCCTGTGGCTTGATGAACTAATCCATTTCCCCTCAGCCACAAAGGTACAGTGGGAGGAGACATTTTGCAAATGAAAGAAATAATCAGAGACTCATTTGCATGCACTATTGATTTTTGTTCTAGGAAATGTTAATAGCAACTGAGAGGGAGACCCTTATACATCTTTATGCTAAACAGCAGCCCTTCTCTTGTTTCAGTTTCAGCAGTATTGCTAGAGAATGACTGGCATTTCATTAGTAAGAATATGAAAGGTCAAATTCCTTCCTTTTGGAGTAATAGTGATGAACTCTAACCTTTCCCAATAAGACAGGTTCTTGGCTTCTTCAAAATCATTTAAGAAGGTGAACATAAAGCAAAGGTATTTTTTGTATGTGTATTGCTCTATTTCTGACTGGTACCAGAAATTATCTGTTTTTCTTTCCTCAGTGTTTCTCCTCAGATGAGAGGACTGGGAGAAAGCCCTGCAACCCCACGAGTCCGCCTGTTTGTTGAAATCAGTTCAAGATCATCCAGGTCTGCAAAACTCAGATGAAGCAGCTTGTTGCATAATTTACCAGAGAAAAGAAGGCCATCTGGAGAGCCAATCTGGAGAACTAAGCAAAGGCAGAGTCTTTTTTTTTTTCCCTTCTTAAGTTCTCCTGATTGACTCTCTGCGTATATTAGGCCTCAGAAATCCTTGGCCTGCAGCCTGAAAGATGGTGGTCTAGGTCAAAGGTCTTGGCCTTCTGGCCTTGAATCCTAGCAAAGCATTACCTGGCTCACAACTGCTGGTAACCCCACCTACCACCTCTGTTCAAGGTTCTCAGTCAACTCCTACCAGCCTTACCCCATGACACTGTGGGGGCCTGTGTCGTTCCCAAGGACAGCTGGTTTATGCACACGCAGAGGAGGCAGCTACCCACAAAGGGATGTGGGAAAGCTCTACTAAATTAAAATAAATAAATAAAAGAAGAAAAGAAAGCTGTCTTAATCTCTTGTTAAGGAGTAAGTTATTTCTTCCACAGAGATTAAGTACCTTGTGTTAAAGCAATCTATTTCTTTTGAATCCGAAGTCTGTAAATGATTCTATGGGACAGTTAACACAATAAACTATTATCAGAGGATAGTGTCTTATAAATTATTTAGGTGATCTATTAAAGGCTGTAAGGATGTCCTGTAGTGTTGTGCCTTTGCAGAGCCTGGGGAAGAGGTTAAGAGACCAGAGTTCTCCATCAACCAGCACCTGTCTGCCTCTGGAGTTTCACCCTGCCCATTGTTGCTGGCTGCCCTGGCAGTAGGTGCCACCTATGTGCAGCTCCTGTTAATATGCAGTGATTTACCTGAATGTTTCACCGGCCAGGTTTCTGGGTTAGAAAGGAAAAAAACACAGTCCTCAGTTTATGAGGTCTGCCACAGGTTCCAGGAATTTTCCAACCTTGTTCTCATCACTTTTCTAGTCTGCATGTTCTAATGTGATTGTACAGAGATGCAATCAATGTCCATCTTAGAATTCAGCCAGTTAAAATAAAATACATTATAGCCTGATATTGTGAAAGTTATTTAATATTTTAGGCTTTATTTCTCATTTATATAATAGAAATAATAATACTCATTTCTTTAGATCTTTAGAAATCCAATACATGTGTAAATCCTACCACATAACTATATGTTCTATTGAAAGGTATTTTCCTTTTCTTTCTTATGTAGTTTAAAATGTATTGGTTTAAACAAGCCAGTTTTACTGGTCCAGCAGTGTAGAATTTCTTCCGTATGTCCCTCAAGGGTACTAAAGTTTAGGCTCCATGGTTCTGTTTCTTGAATGGCAGTGCACCTTCGGCTCCCTTTCCTTCCAAAACATTGAATTTGGGAGTGTGGGGAAGGGGGAGCATTTGTGCAGTCTTGCATGAACTTCTACAGTGCCTCAGCAGAACAATGTTTTAATTATGGCCTTTCAGTCTCAACTGCACCTGCCCATTTCACTATCAGAAAGAAAAATCTCTCTTTTCTTCCTTGCTTCACTGTTATTCTTTAGAACCATGATTGTTTTGCCGTAATAGATATTGACTAGAGAAGAACAAACCTCAAAGAGTTTGGATTAAGTTCTCTTTCTGATAAACATGATGAAGTTTGAATGCTCCATGGAATCTCATTCAAACTATCTTAACTTTTGTTGCTCATGAAAACTGAAAGAAAAATTTCTTTTTTGCCACTTTCTTTGGTTTGCCACCATTAGAGGCGAGCAAACTGCAAGTACTTGTCACATCAAGGCTTTAGCTCCAATTGTTTTTAACATGTTTTGAGATCCTAGAAAGACCATGTTTGTGTACATGCAAAATGTGAATCATAAACAGGTCTTCAGTTTATCAGGGGAAGTTACACATTTTTTTTACCCCTGCAAACTGTCAAAGTGAGGTCTATGTACCTCTTGTCTAAGTAAGGTTTTTAGGTGTATAAGTTAAAACATAAGATTTAAAGAACAGCAATCATATTGAGATATGTTTTATTCCTGTGAGCAAATTATTTTCTTTTGGGATGCAGAAGATCTTTTTGTTATAAAATACATGCTCATTATTCAATAAAGATATAAAATTGGAAATTATAATAAAAGTACAAAAAATTAAATCATCTATAGCATTATTTCAAAAGAATCCTTGACCACTGAGTTACCTCTCATAGGTGGTCAGATTACAAAAAAAGAATTGCTTGCTCGTTTTAAACGCTCAAAACTTAATAAGGGTACAGAAAGATGAACAGTGAACACAATCATTGAGAACCTTTGAATTGACACCTAGTCCTGGAGTGTTCAAGTTAAATGGGATACAGGTGCTCGTCTGATCCTTCAGTACGAAACCTGGCATAAATATCTGATTTATTTGGAAAGATTTTTTTTTTTTAATTTAGATCTCAGGTTCTACATTAGGCCTCCTGATTAGGAATCTCTAGGCACAGGGCCAAGGAATCTATACTTTTAGAGGTTGCTTGGGTACTTCTAATTATCAGCAAACATTGGTAACCACCGATAGCACAACCCCTCACTCAGTGAAGAAAGCTCTCTTGTGAGGTCTGTAAACATTTCTTCCAAAGCACAGTTAGGTTTGGAGGTTCAGCTCACCTCCAACACAGACTATCCTAAACTAGATCACAACCTGTGACAGTAACAGAAAAACCAGTAACACTTCAGGGATTATAATTATAATTTCTTCTGAGTTGTGTCCTCATCAGGTAACCCTTTTTTTAATTCCCATGCCTCAGTGCACATAGGAAGGGGGTGGCCTGGCTGGCCCCAGAAAGTGCTGGACACTATGAGAACTGTGCCTTTAAGGGGAGACTGGAGTGAGGTTAATGCTGGGAATGACTCTCTGGATCAGGATTGTAGGCTTTTTTATCCTCCTGAAGTCTAAGTGCTCCGTTTTATTCATTAGCACCTACAAGGGACTAATTGCCATCAGGCATGTAGGTGGAATTCCTGGCAGGGAGCAAGAAATGGAATAGGTTTGATGACAACCAATGATCTGCCAAAGCCCTGTCAGAAGGAGAACAGAGTCTTGCTGTCACTCATCCACCCCTTTAAATTCAAATGAAGATGCTTTTGAGTGGGGAGGGAGAAGGGTTTGGCACCCATCCAGTTATGCATTGAAGATACTGTACATTTTTACTGTATATGAAAAAGTCCTTGCTCCTGTAGTGCTGTTTTTAAAATGAGAGATAGAAATAAAGAAGAAAGAAAATGAAAGTGTGAGGCCTTCAGTCCATCCAGCTACACTTACTATTTTCTGTAATGTCAGTGGGCAGGGTGACTCAGGCATTATTAACTGATGGATATCAGGGGGTCTGCACACCTCCTGTAACTGTCAGCATAGTTTCCTGTGCACTATGTATATATGTTCATAACATTCAAGGAGGCTAAACTCCAAAAATAAGAGGAAGAACTCTTGTCATAGAGTATCAAGGCTATCCAGAGACATTCAGAGGTCACAGTGACACAAACAGACCCAAGATTCCCTGTCAGGAAGAATTTCAAGCTACCAGTAAAATGCCAGTGATCCAAATTGCAGTTTTGCATGTGACAGTAATTTCATGAAATTATACACAAGAAGCATGAGCTGCCTGGGTGTGGAATCACATCCCCCACTGACAGTGGGTAGTAGTAACAGTGGGTGGCAGTGCTCATATATTTAAATCAAATCAAGTTATCTCTGATAAATGCCAACCATGATCTTAACTCCTCCAAGTAATAAACTTCAGCAACTCAGGCAAAACTTAGCCTTTCCACAGGGGACAGCCATACATCCCCTTTTCATTCTTGCAGCTTATTCTCCTCCTCTCTGCTAATTTCTGTAGCAGAAAGGGAACAGACCAGTTCCAGCCTCTGTAGCACAGATACCCTATTACTCAGTAAAGTCAAGGAATGACTCAGCTACCTCATACTGTTTTACTGAAGGAAGGTGCAAAATCTCTGGTCACAAATATGTTTAGGAGAATGAGAAAATAATTTATCTTGGGCCTTCTATGTTTGCTGAGATGGAGTTTAATTAGATGATCCTACAAAGTCTTTTGAAGTTGATTAAGTCAGTGATTGCTTAAAATTACACCAAGTTATCACTAAATTCTACGTAACGTTATGAGATTTTTTCAGCAAATGTGTTTTCAAGATATGTATATTATTGAATTACTTTGCTATTTAATTCACAAGTACTTTATTTTCTTTTTCCATGCTTGGAATGACTACATTTTCTAAGATGACTGCAAATGTGATGTCAATTACATTTGTAGGTGAAATCAAAACAGTATTATTTAATTTTATTGAAAAGTTCCCTGACTTAGCCTATATGACAATAACAAAGACATAGTACATTTTTCTTAACTCTTATGGGTAACTAGTCATTTGTGGAACATGTTACCTTAAAGCACCTCTACCTCTAACCAAAGCAAAGCATCGTTTGCAGAGATTCTGTGTGGCATTTGGCAACATTTTTCTGGGAGAATTGGTGGTTAATGAGCAAGGTTATCCTTAATCTGTTGAATAATGTTTTATCTAGTGCTGTTCTTGTCTAGTCTGTGAGCTTTTATATTAATCAGTTTAAATTTGTATATTTTTCAAGAAGGGGTATTTAAATATCATATAATAGCTGATATTAGTGAACAAACTATTAAAACCACTAGAATTAGTGGAGATAGGAAAAGGATAAATAGGAATTCTGAGTGCAGAGTTAGGAGAAGGGGTAGATAGAAAAGGGAAGTTATTTGTCTGCATCCCATTTTGTGCCTTGATAGCTGGAAAAGAACACAGCTTCATCTTGCTACATTGCTTGTGTGTCAGTGTTGTGAAGCAGGAGGGAGATGGAGAGAAAGAAGAGAATGAGACTGAAAGCCAGAGAAGAAAGGTGTAGATACAAGATTATACCAAACCAACTACAATTTGGGCTTTTCTTCAAAAGCATGAGAGAAAGGACAGGAACATGTAGAAACAATCCTTCAAAAATTCTATTTGAATTTCCTTTTAATGTATTTCCACTGAGTAGATGAGCTATTTTTATTTCCAACCAAATGAGTTGGATTCCAAGCAGAGACTCCCAATCTCCCCACGGGTTGTATAAACTGAAAGAACCTTGGCAAATATGTTTTTTCCAATATCTATCTTCTGTTGCATGATAACACACTCTTCTCTTTTTAATTTCTCCAGGAATTCATTGAAGCTCAGCACTCACTTTTTCCACCTATCATATGGGGAGAGAAGTCCCCAAATTCCTTCTGTCTCAAAATTCACATGTTCTTTTTTTTATTCCATGAGGCTCTCACTTTTTCTGGATTGAGAATAGATATTGCTATCATGTTTTAAGTTTGATACAATCTCTGATCAAATGCCATGTTTTTCTTAATGCAGATTTTACTAATTCAGGTAAACAAACAGACCAACAAATGGACATCTCCACAATCACCTTAAGAGGAAATATAATGCACAAAGATTTAAAGGTTTGGGGGTGTATTTTTGGATATGTTTCTAAATATCTCAAAAGCTATAATAGATCCATTCCTTCTCCTGAGGGGGTAAAAGCTGCTTTAAAGAAAGTTAAACCCCTGAGAACTTCCAGCCAATATTGAGGCATAGGTACATACTGTGCCTCTTCACACAACCAAAAGAAGGACAAAAACGAATTTAAAAACAAAAAAACAGGCAGAGCTGACAGAAAATTGAAATGTATGGAAGTCTGACAACTAAGGAGTTGAAGAAGAAACATTCAACCAGACTGGTAGGAGGAGTGGAGATGGGCAGCCAGAGGGAGAGGACTCCTGGCAAGGCAGTGGCTGGAGGACTGGGGTGGACAAGGAGGTGGCTGGTGGATCATGCGAGGTGGTGGATTGTGGACTGGGTGGTCCCACATTCACGTGCAGATAAACCGGGATGAACAACTAAGGAGCTAGACAAACCCGCAACCCAGAGTTCCAGATCAGGGAAATAAAGTCTCAAACCTCTGATTGGAAACACCTGTGGAGGTTGAGATGGCAGTGGGAGAAACTCCCAGCCTCACAGGAGAATTCACTGGAGAGACCAACAGGGTCCTAGAATGTACATAAGCCCACCCACCCAGGAATCAGCACCAGAAGGGCCCTACTTGATTGTGGGTAGCTGAGGAAGTGACTGAAAACCAGCAGAGAGCAGAGCAAGAGGCATTGTTTCTTCTTGAACCCCTCCCCACATATAGCATCACAATGCAACGACCTGGGTTACCCTGCTCTGGTGAACACCTAAGGTTCTGCCCCTTACTACGTAACAGGTGCACCAAGAAAAAAAATGGCCCAAATAAAAGATCAGATAAAAGTTCCAGAAAAAATACAACTAAGCCACAAAGAGATAGCCAACTTATCAGGGGCACAGTTCAAACTATTGGTATTCAGGATACTTACAGAATTGGTTGAGTATGGTGACAAAATAGAGGAAGAACTGAAGACTATAAAAAGTAAAATAAAGGAAAAATGTACAGGGAAGCAACAGTGACAGGAAGGAAACCGGGACTCAAAACAGTGGTTTGGAGCAGAAGGAAGAAATAAACATTCAACCAGAACAGAATGATGAAACAAGAATTCAAAAAAATGAGGAGAGACTTACAAACCTCTGGGACAACCTAAACATTCCAACATCCAAATCATAGGGGTGCCAGAAGGAGAAAAGGAAGAGCAAGATATTGAAAACTTATTTGAACAAATAACAAAGGAAAACTTCCCCAAGCTGGCAAAGGAAATAGACTTCCAGGAAGTCCAGGAAGCTCAGAGAGGCCCAAAGAAGTTGGATTCAAGGAAGCAAACACCAGGGCACATCATAATTACATTACCTGAGATTAAAGATAAGGAGAGAATCTTAAAAACAAAAAGAGAAAAAAAGACAGTTCCCTACAAAGGAGTTCCCATAAGACTGTCGCCTGATTTCTCAAAAGAAACGTTGCAGGCAAGAAGGTGCTAGAAAGAAGTATTCCAAGTCATGAAAGGCAAGGACCTACATCCATGATTACTCTATCCAGCAAAGCTATCAAAGCTTCCTGAATGGAAAGACAGATAAAGTGCTTCCCAGATAAGATCAAGTTAAAGAAATTCATCATCACCAAGCCCTTATTATATGAAATGTTAGAGGGACTTATCTAAGAAAAAGAAGAAGATAAAAAATATGAACAGGAAAATGACAGCAAATTCACAACTATCAACATCTGAACCTAAAAATAAAAAAACTAAAAAAAATGAATTTAGCAAACAACTAGAACAGGAACAGAATCACAGAAATGGAAATCACATGGAGGGTTATCAGTGGGGAAGGGGAGGTGAGGAGTTGGGGAAAAGGTACAGAGAATAAGAAGTATAAATGGTAGGTACAAAATAGACCAGGGGAGGTTAAGAATAGTATAAGAAATGTAGAAGCCAAAGAACTTCTATGTATAACCCATGGACATGAACTAAGGGGGGAGGAATGCAAGTAGGAGGGGTTGTGCAGGGCTGAGGGGAGTAAATGGAGGGAAATGGGACATCTGTAATAGCATAATTGATAAAATACATTTTTAGAAGAGAAAGTTAAATCCCTGTCTCAGGAACTTGAGAATAACCTACTTTAGTTAATGAAGTACTACTCAGATATCTGTTCCTAAATACCTTTTAGGAGTAGAGTGAAACTTTTTATGCAAGATTGGGGTGAGTATAAAACTAATCTTACAGAAGTAGTTTTTCTTTCAAGATTTATGCTTTCTTTAAAAACTTAATATCTAGAATTCTCTTCCAAACTATTACTTATAAGTAATGTTTTAAAACTGCTTACGTTTTAATTTATTAATACATTTTTGAGGAACATTTGAAGCCCCAAGAAGATGTTTCTTTTTTTCTTCTTAAAGTATATTTAATTGGTTATGCTATTACAGTTGTACCATTTTTCCTCCTTTTATCTGCCTCCTGCCTGCACTGCCCCCACCCCCCCCAGCATTCCTCTCCTCCTTAGTTCATGTCCGTGGGTTGTATATATAAATCCTTTGGCGTCTCTATTTCCTATACCATTCTTAACCTCCCCCTGTATATTTTATACCTACCTATTATGCTTATTCCCTGTGCCTTTTCCCCCATTCTCCCTGTCCTCCTCCCCACTGATACCCCTCCATGTGATCTCCATTTCTGTGATTCTGTTCTTGTTCTAGTTATTGGCTTAGTTTTGTTTTTGTTATTGATAGTTGTGACTTTGCTGTCATTTTACTATTCAAAGTTTTTGCTATTCTTTTTCTTAGATAAGTCCCTCTAACATTTCATGTAATAAGGGTTTGGTGATGATGAACTCTTTTAACTTGACCTTATCTGGGAAGCACTTTATCTGCCCCTCAATTCTAAAT
Organism: Micronycteris hirsuta; assembly: GCA_004026765.1. Classification (NCBI taxonomy): domain Eukaryota; kingdom Metazoa; phylum Chordata; class Mammalia; order Chiroptera; family Phyllostomidae; genus Micronycteris; species Micronycteris hirsuta. The sequence continues at coordinate 32,481 of PVJI01004834.1, read as the reverse complement.
GATAGCTTTGCTGTATAGAGTAATCTTGGATGTAGGTCCTTGCTTTTCATGACTTGGAATACTTCTTTCCAGCACCTTCTTACCTGTAAGGTTTCTTTTGAGAAATAATGTGATAGTCTTATGGGAACTCCTTTGTAGGGAACTGTCTCCTTTTCTCTTGCTGCGTTTAAGATTCTCTCCTTATCTTTAATCTCAGGTAATGTAATTATGATGTGCCTTGGTGCATGCTTGCTTGAGTCCAACTTCTTTGGGCCTCTCTGAGCTTCCTGGACTTCCTGGAAGTCTATTTCCTTTGCCAGCTTGGGGAAGTTTTCCTTTGTTATTTGTTCAAATAAGTTTTCAATATCTTGCTCTTCCTTTTCTCCTTCCAGCACCCCATGATTCAGATGTTGGAACACTTGAAGTTATCCCAGAGGTTTCTGAGCCTCTCCTCTTTTTTTTTCTATTTGCTTTTGTTATTTCTTCATTTTTTTTCCCCCACTTGGAAGCTTATTTCTTCCTTTTGCTCCAAATTCTTGATTTGAGTCCTGGTCTCCTTCTGTTCACTGTTGGTTCCCTGTATATTTTGCTTTATTAAACTTTCTGTAGCATTCATTTCTTCTTTTATTTTGCCATCCAGCTCAATCAATTCTGTGAGCATCCTAATTATCAATATTTTGAACTACACATAAGACAGGTTGTCTGTCTCCTTCTACTTAGTTCTTTTTTTGGAGTTTTGATCTGTTCTTTCATTTAGGCCATATTTCTTTGCCTCAACATGCCTGTTATGTTGTAAGGAGTGGAGCCTTTGGTATTCTTCAGAGTGGGGAACTCTCTTTGCTGAGTTGTGCTGCTGTCTGTGGGGGCGGGGTCAGAGAGAGAACAATGCTGCTTGTTCTGCTCGGTCCCACTTTCCATCACTTCCCCCTCTTCTCACAAGTGGATTGTGCCCTTTTAGGTGCTGATTCTCAGGTGGGTGTGTTTGTGTATGTTTTATGACCCTGTGGGCATCTCCAGTGAACTCTCCTGTGAGGTTTGGATTTTCTCCTGCCACTGTAACCCCCACAGATTTTTTTTTTTTTTTACAGCTAGAGGTTTTGAGTCTTTAGCTTCCCACGCTGAAACCCTGGGTTTATTGGTCTGTGTTGCTCACCTGCATGCAAATAAAGGCTTATCTGCATGCAAATGTGGTGGGATCTCCCTCTTCTTCAGCCTCCATGCATTTCTGTGAATGTCCTCTCCACCCCAGCTGCTGGTCTCTGCCCCTCCTACCAGTCTCTATGAATGTTTCTTTAACTCCTTGGTTGTTGGATTCCAGAAAAATGTTTCAAAGTGTATCCTATGGCCTTGTGTGTATCTGGCTACCTCATAAACTTTGTGTATGCCCTACCTACTTATAGACCATATGACATTGTATTCCATTTAACAAGCATGGACTCAAAAATAAATATGTACAGGTAAATCACATCTAGAGATAAGGCTGAAAATGAAAGCTGGGCTTAGTGTATGAAGAATTCTGATCAATGAGGCAATGAGATCAGATACAGATTTTTATAAATTTATCAAAATAGTATTTTCATGTAATATGTTTTGAGATACAGTATAATCATACAAAAAGTTGATAATATAAAGAATAGATAGATTATCTGACCAACATTTTCCTAATGAAGATGCTATCTTTTCCCTTTCTAACCATTAATTTTTTCCTCACTAAACTTTCTGTTGCTTTCACACCTATCTGACTCAGGAATTTAACAGCACACCTTACTTACATCTTCTTAAGCCTTATGATGGGCAGGTGGAAAAAATCAACTTCACTTTGAAAGCACAGAGATTCTGGATGGATTTGCAAAGCAGTTTGCCTGGATCAAAGTAATATCTGTAATAGGAAAGAGACACATCAGTATTTGACTTTCAGCCTGCCAATTTTAGTGCAATAGATTTTATGATAAAAAGTCAATTCTACCAAACTCATTCATATTTGATGTTTGATTCAGATTTCTTTATTTTTTATTTTTCCCCCTTGGACTACTTGAGTTCCTGTGATCAAGGCTGATCTTACACCGAGGTCATTAGAAAGGCCCTCTGCCCCCTCTCCCACCTTCTGTGATGCCTGAAATACTTTAAGTAGGAGATGAATCAATCAATTTTGCCTCCACAATATGAGTAACACCTAGAACTAAATTCACACAGAAAAATGAAAACTGAGATCAGACATTTCCTAATGCAGCAAGTATGGGTTGATAGGAGGAAAGAGCACACAGGGGTGCTTGAGGCTAGAAGGAATACCATTTGTACCAAATTTCAAAGGATGGAAGACAAACAAGAAACAACAACAACAAAAAAGATGAGTTTATGAATAGCAAAGCCAAATGTCACCTACGCTAGTTTTATCCAAGGCATGTGCTAATGAAACTTCAGAGTCTATTCAATGACCCCGTGATGCAAGATGACCCACATGCTTCTTGTGTTGGCAGCTTGTGCTGTTCAAGGTGAAAAAATTGAAATTATAGTAAAATATAATCTTCATAAGATTTCTAATAAGAAATTTTTATTCAGTCTCCCTGAAATCAAATTTAAACCATGTGCAACAAATTCATTGTAAATTACTAAAAACATCCTCAAATTTAGTCCAAAAAAAGTCCCATTAACAAGAAATATTAACAAAGTAATAAAAATTCTAATCAAAATTATCTTTCAGTATGCAAGTGAATATGAGAGTATATATACCACAGTTCTCACAATCCAAATCACTTTTATGTTTTCTCTAAGTGCATTGAAAATGACAATGGAGAAAATATATGTGATTATCATGCTTGTACATGTGTAAAGGGTTAGCTTAGTAATTCTTGTAAAGGAACAAATAATTTGAATTTATAATAATTATAAACACATTCAGTGAGGAATCAAGTGCTTTGTACAAGATGTTTTCATATCTTAAGGGAAATACAATTTTAAATTTAACAAAACAAAATTGTCTACTGATGTTCCTTTGTGTTCTAAAGGCCATAACTTAAGGGAAATTCATACATCTACCTTGGCAATTGTAGCTCTTATGTTTTCATGTCTAAGGGAGCACAATCTCTCATGGAACATAAGTCAGCAAGCAGGACCCATGTGTGTGACAGCAGAATTTCCTGTGGGTAAATCAGGATGACATATTTCTTAGATTTAAAAACTTGCTATTGCTAAAATCTCTCTCTCCCTGAAACAAAAGGACTTATGCTAATGCACGCTTAGTTTCCTTGAGACCCGAGTTCCGCTTGGAGCCTATTGTCTTTCCATTTGCATATCTATCCTCTTGATGTGCCATCTTGGGTGTCTACCACCTAATGTAAATGAAGGCCATTCAGATGTAATGTGCCCGAGAAACAGCAATAAAAGCCTATCAGGGAGTAGCTCGTGATCTCTCCAATGATAATGGAGGGAACTCGTGGTCCTGGAATTTCTAGTCCAGAGTAATTACGTGTAAAATTATTCACACACGGCCATGGCAATACGAATTTTGTGGGGCAGAATTTGCGACAATAACTGATCCTAGAAAAGAAAATACCAACTGTATGTAATAAGGACACTGTGAGAAGCCAGAGCAATGATAAGGCCAATTGTCTTACCCTTGAATTTTTGGACGGCTATTTGCTAAAATGTACACAAGAGGAGGAAAAATACATAATTTGTATTAGTTTGTGATAAGCTGGCAACCGAATTTTTGGAGTTTTCTTTAGCCATACAAAATTGGACACCCCAACATCTATTTATATATAATCTTTGAAATCTAGTTTTAACTGGCAAATGTCATCACTTCATTCACATCTTTCTTTCTGATACATTGTAGAAAGGACAGATGGCTTCCTTTTAAGTTCCCATGATTCTATCTGTCTCTGCACTTAAGCTGTGCCTTTTTAAGTGTTTTTGTTCCATCAAGTGAGGGTGGATTTAGAAGAAGAATAAAGCACTACACATAGCCTCTCAAATATGGGTTAGCTGCAAAATGAAGAAGGTGATAAAGGAGAAGAATCATCTTCTACCTTGCTTTCTTTTTTGACACTGAAAACATATACAATTTTTTTTTCTAAAATAACTTCATTAACTGTTAGACTAGAATTCAGCTTATTCTGTCAAAATAATCAATATGCTATAGATATTAGTCTAAATTTCTGAGTTAAAAAGGGGATAAAGTATTAAGAAACATTGTACAAAGATGTTTCATAGTGTTTTTAGATAGAACCACAAGTACTGGAGAGCTACAGAGAATGAGTTATTGAATATCAGTAGTTTTTAACTTATATGGCTTTGCCACTGTAAATCACCCCCTCTCCAAACTATTTGCATTTTCCCATTTTATTATTTATTTATTTATATTTATTTATGTATTTTATGTGTTTATTTTTCTACTTAATGTTTATTGTATTTTTCCACTACCATTTAACACTTATACACCCTTCCCCAAGCAACCACCATACTGTCCATGTCAAAGAGCTCTTTTTCTTTTTTGTTCAATCCCTCCACCCCCTAACCTCCCCCACCAGCTATCATTCTGCTTTCCATCTGTGAGTCTGTCCCCACTTCCTTGTTAGTTGAGTTTGTTCATTACATTCCACATATGAGTGAAATCATATGGTATTTGTTTTTCTCTGCCTGGCTTATTTTGCTTAGCATAATGTTCTCTAGGTCTACCTATACTGTCACAAAAGGTAAACTTTTCTTCTTTTTTATGAAAAGAAGTATTACTCAATACTCCATTGTGTAAATGTGCCATCAATGATTTATCCACTCATCTACTGATGGATGCTATTCATATTCTTAATGGGAACTTCCTAAAATGTATTCAAATTATTCTAAGCATAATTTAACGTATTTTTAATGACTCAGAAAAAATATTTGTTAAGTGTTCTGTAGAATATTCTTCAGTGTTGTTGAAGTACCTGTGATTAGTTTTCCTTAAACTTACACTCTTTTGTGAGATGCTCCATCGGTTTGTTTTTTTTTTTATAGTTTTCATTGTTAAGCCTAATCAGGTGAGCACCTGTCTATATTCATGTCTTCTGATCCTACCCTTCTAAAATATACAAATTGCAGTCTTCATGGGGTAAGAAACCTGTTTTTCAAACTTGGAATTAGATTTAAAATAAGATAACATGGATGCTAAGTGGCAACCTGAGAAAAGTACATGTACTTTGTGGTTGTCATTGGCCACCTTTTTATTTATTTTAGATTTGTGGTCATATTTCAAAGACCTGAATTGCTAAATAAGTAACTCATGGATAAATGATCTAAGACGTTTTTCCTAAAATTTAGATAAAGCACTCATATTTTGCAAAAATAATATGTTTTTTCATTTATGTTTCAAGTATAAAAGACACTTCATTCTATTTCATCACAATGATCTGCTGAGAATCATTACCAATGCAGAAATATCATACATTTTAAAGTCTCTGGTTTTCTTACAATGGCTGATCCAGTCCAAGAATATAATATCTCTCAGTCTTTCAGATGCCTGAAGCAATGAAAGGAAACACTATGTTTGAATTTGCTAATGCTGTTTATTCTTTGGAGTTGCCATTTCATCATCGTTATTGGGAGGGGTCAATAATGCATTTGTTTTAAATGAAAAGCAATTTTTTAGTTTTAGTGGAAAGAATTGACCAAATGACTGATGGAATCTCTGATGTTAATGAGATGGGATGATGCCCAGTTTCAGGCCACAAAACAAAACAGAGTAATAAATGTGATATGCCATTTCTAATGGGGTAAGACTCTGGGAAACAGTCCACTTTTCTGTTTTGATGTTGATTATAAACAAGTGATTGCAATCTGTCAGACTTACATACATATTCCTGACTACTTGGATACCTAAGCCAAAAGACAAAGCCTTTTGTAGCAGTATCAAAACATCTGCATTTATATTTGTATAATTGTTTTAAAAGTAATTACTGGGAAAAATTGTTTGTATGAATTTTTAATTAAAACATCACAGACATTATGTATTGTAATTTTTAAATGTCCATGAATGCACAAGGAAACAAATTAAAATAGGAGAACAGTGTATTATATATTAGATAACTAAAGTATTAGATATTTTAATACTTACAAAATAAATCTAATTCCTAGGGAGATGACAATACAGTCACTGACATACTTGAGCAAGATTGCTATACCACTGACTTGCTAAGATTTCATTTTATTTAACAAGCACATATATAGCACTTACACTGTGTATAGGAAATTATTCTAAGCACTTTATAAATATTAACTCATTTAATCCTCATAAAAATCCAGGGAAATATATATTAGTATCCTCATATTATGTAGGTAGGTCAACTGAACCATGGACAAGTAACTTGACCCAGATGGGTTTTGAAGTCAACAATCTGGCTACAGACTCTATGCACTTAACCACTAATATATGTTACCTCATTAATTTACATCCCCACAGTATGTGGGGCTAAGCCACTGTTACCAAACATACCCACTATACTAGCCTCACAAAGTCATAGGAGAAGTTGGGACTCACAGGCTGCCTTCAGACCAACCTCTTCACACAACAAAGTATGCCTTGGCTTTGATTTCATTAGTCAGTGCATATTCTCCTCCTTTCATCATCAGATACCCTTTCGTCATCCTTTTAGTTAAGGAGGAGTAAGGCACATGAAAGCATTCCTTTCCTATCAATTACTTTCATTTGCATAAATGGAAATCATTCAGGAAATATCTAATAATATAAAAACTTAGAGCGGGTTGTGGACTCAATCCATTTCTTCCCTGAAAGTCCCTTGGTTCCTAGGCAAATTCATATCTGCCTCTTCCCGGCAACCAGCTCTGCACTAAATAACTATTGAGAAGGATAGCATTTGACAAGCTACAACATCTGTGTGTTAAAGCCATGAATAACAACTTGCCTGTCATTCTCTTAGTTTAAAAAGGCCACTCAAGAGATGCTTTCAACTTAGACTTAGCATTAACTGGCAAATTATATCATTTTCACTCACTCACTCATTGAAACAATCTATCAATCAATGATAAAAATTTAAAATCTACTTAACCAGATTATTCTTCCTACCCCAAAATATGCAAAATCTAAAAAGAAATGTTCTATTTAGTAATATCAGAAATATCTTCAATCCATATAGCCATACATTCCTGAGCCACTGGAAAGCAAACTCTCTGATTATATGCTCACTATTAAGTTATCTGTGTCTCCTCTTACAATATGGCTATCACTTACTAGACTTTTGAGGATTGTTTTAGGAGGACAAATAACAAAAATAATTAATGTAATAAGGAACATTTTGATTTTCAAGTGTTTGCAAGAGACATCAATTAAGAATAAGCTTTAAGGCATTTGGCTGTTAGGGACATACTCAAAGAGATTTAAATCATTTTCATATATATAAATGAAAAAAGCCATTGGAAAAAGTTAATTTGTGGCTGGATTGTGAAGGGTAATAGATTTAATAAAAAGAAGTTCATGACTATTTTATAAACAAGGGCCATGAAGCATTGCCCCTCCCACCAAAGAATCTGTGACTATATCCATATTTCATAAAGACATATTGTTGGATTAAACGGATTTAAAACACAGGTTATAGGAGTGTCTGAAAAGAGATGATGAGGTCTAGAACCAGAGTCATGGAAATGGAATTTGATGCACAGGAGAGAGAAGAATGAAGACAGGAATGAAATACCTTTTTTTAATAATATAAAAGTAATATACATTTATTATAGAATGTCATATTCTTTTTTTATTTTTAAGAAAATAGAAACAAGCTTTTCAGTTTTGTAAGACAAATGTTGCTGTTTTATTCAGTCTATTCTAAATAGAGATGCAGAATAAAAAAATCTAGGCAACATGTCAGGATGCTCAACTGAATTTGAAGAAACAGGGATTTTTATGAGCATGGGGATGTCTAATATACCTTTAAGTGGTTTTTATTGCTATGATATTAATGTGGTGGAGTTTAAGTTTGTAGTTGCTTATTTTGTTTGCTTTTCTGTGAAAATAAAAGAAATTGACTAGATTTGACACTGGAATAGTTTACATGGTGTAGCTGTGGTAATCCATAAATCAAAATGAATTCGCAAATACAAGTTCCCTCTATATATGATTTAGGGTTTGAGTCAGTTTCATCCTACATCTGAAAGAACAGGATTCCTTGGAGTAGCTGGACTATTTGAGTTTTGAGGCAGCAGAACTAAGTGTGCTCTTCGTTTGGGGAGAAGAAAGTGAAATATATACTCTCCCACTGTCTCATGGTGCTCTCCAGCTAAGCTTGCCATAAACCTTAAACCTATGACAAAACACAAATTTAAATGCCCAAAGACTGGTAGCTGTCAGTCCTATTAAAAACCATTGCTTTTTTCTACCAATCTTCAGGCTGTAGGTACAACATGGCTAAGGTACCAAGTGAGCCCAAGCCATACATATCATTCAGCAAGAGGAGTATAGAGGTAAATAACACATAGTCCCTATCCCTGTGAAGCAAATGATCTAGCGAGAGGGCCAGCTATTTCCCCTTACAATTAAAAAGTGGAACAATAGTGAAAATATGAGCTGAATGATGCTTAACACCCCACAAGACTAACCAACCCCTTGGAGGATTACTATTTGTTTCCTTTTACCCTCCCAATATCTCTCTTTTTACTCAGGACATTCAAGAGATAAAGTCTTTGGCTCCTGAAATTTCAGACACCAGATCTCTATGTAGGATATCTTTGCAGAAGATTCACATATATTAAGGCCAGACTTGTCTAGCAGGGACAAGTCTATCCAACCCACGGTCATGGGTCACATGTAGCCCAGGATGGCTATGAATGTGGCCCAACACAAAACTATAGATTCACTTAAAACCTGTTTTTTGATCATCAATCTTCTTTAGTGTTTGTGTGTTTAATGTGTGGCCCAAGACAACTCTTCTTCCAGTGTGGCCTAGAGACACCAAAAGTTTGGACACCCCTAGTAGAGGGAAAAGGGACTGCAGCATTCTCTAGCTGTGTTAGACACATTATCTTATGTGCTTCTAAAGCTGTGTGAGTCTGATATTGTCACTTAATAAAGAGGAAACAGGAGTATAGAAATCTATACAACTAGTTAGAATTCGAACTCTTATCTAACTAAATCCAAAGTTCTTTTTCTACTATGTGAAATGCTATCCCCCAAGGTGGCATTATTATACATATCTTTATAATATAAGAGTATGTGGATTGTAACACTAATCCTAAATAAATGTGTATCACCATTACACATAGGCACACATACACATATATAAAACATTACTAGTCATTAGGCAAATTCTAATTGAAACCACAATGAGATATTACTACACACAGAGAAACACAAAGAAAAAAACAAACACGAAACAAAATACTAAAACCTTCGAATGCTCATACCTTGCAAAAATTATGGGGGCCAAAATCAGATCAGTGGTTGCTAGCAGCTAAGGTGAGAGAAAAGAATTGCTTACAACAGAGCACAAGAACATTTTTAGAGAGAGAGAAATATTCTATACCTTGATTTCAGTGGTGGCTACATGATTGTTCATGTGTATAAAAACTTGAATTTGCTTTATTCACTAAAAAGGATGAATTTTGCTTTATGTGAGGTATACCTTATTTAAAAATGTATACAACTATAAAGGGTAAGTTTCCCTATATCCAAGTTAACTTCAGTAATCTTCACGTTAACCCACTTCTATACATACCCCACACACATGAACAAAAGTCTTTTTAGAAAAATGTATTTTAATACAAAAATGAATATTTACCTTTTTATCTCTTTACACTATTACTGTTTTTGCTCTTTTTATAAATCCCATCTACAAGGTAGCATCTTTTATGAGAGATTTTTTTAATGAGTGAGGATATCAGAATACAATAAGATAATAATTTGTTCCATCCACTATCATCACCCTGTTTCATGCAGACAAAGCACCTGAGTGTGAAAGAATTTGAGTCTGTTACCAAGATTGATAGAAACCCAGATGGGGGACTCCTGAGGAACTAAAATCTTCATCTGAACCATCTGAAATCTAGAGGAAAACAATTGTCTTGGAGTCATATGAAATGCTATAAAAGTTAAAATTTATGAGTAAGTCCCACTGCCCTCCAGCACCACTTGACAGCCCTGTAGGGTCTGAGAGCAGATGGCTAAGAACAGAGATTTATGCCACAAATTAAGTTTCTAAAACCCCAGTGGGATATTTTTTATTAGCTCCTTATCCATATTTAACTGCACTGCTACCTCTACAAGAGAATATTCTAAAAATGAGGTTGAATTGGGTGCAGGAACAGGAGTATTTAATTGAAAAAAAAAAACTTTGCTAAAACAAACATAAAAATTTAAGAGCTATTTTGCAATTTCTTAAAACTTGTCTCTTGTTCCAATGTCTCACCATGCTTGGGGACATCATTTAATTTCTTTTTCTTGACCAGTGGAGTACACTTTTTAATTTATTGAAGATGTCCAAAGATCATAAAGTTATCTTTTTTATCTGTGAAAATTCAGGACTTTTCTGAGAACTCCCACTTACCCAATCTGTTATTCATTTTCTAAATCAGTTAAAATCTTTGAAGGTAAGGGCACAAATATCACAAATAATGACATTAAAAAAACTTAAAATGAAGAAAAAGACAGAACCAGAAATTTTGTTCCAAATGCATCTAAACAGAACCACATATATTAAATATCATTGAACAATTCATGCATTTTCTGTTTTATACATGATTTGATTTCTTATTTAGTGTCATTTATTATTTTGGCTTTTTTAAAATTCTTTTTAATTTTTTTTTATTTATTTTTAGAGAAAGGGGAAGGGAGGGAGAAAGAGAAGGAGAGAAACATCAATGTGTGGTTGTCTCTTGAGTGCTCCCTATCAGGTACCTGGCTTGCAACCCAAGCATGTGCCCTGACTGGGAGTCAAACCAGTGACCCTTTGGTTTGCAGGCCAACACTCAACCCACTGAACCACACCAGCCAGGACTACCATTCATTATTGACACAACAAAAATCCCAATAAAATAATTTTTAATATTTTTGCTCAATAAAATTTGACACTTAGTACTCAGGTTTTTTTTTATTGAATTTATTGGGGTTGCATTGGTTAAAAAATACAAATTTCACCTGGGCTGGTGTAGCTCAGTGGATTGAGTGCAGGCCTACGAACCAAAGGGTCATGGTTTGATTCCCAGTCAGGGCACATGCCTAGTTTGCAGGTCAGTTCCCAGCAGGGTATGCACAAGAGGCAACTACACATTGATGTTTCTCTCTCTCTCTCTCCTTCCCTTCCCCTCTCTCCTTCCTTTCCCTTCCCCTCTAAAGATAAGTAAATAAAATCTTTAAAAAAATACAAATTTCAAGTGTACAACTCAATAAAAATTGCATACTACATTGTACCTCTATCACACAAAGAAAAGTCTCCTTCTATCCCAATTATCCCCCCTTTGCCCTCTTCAACCACCCCCTACCCCATTTTACCCCCTACCACATTTGGTATATATATATATATATATATATATATATATACCAAAAAGTTTGTTTGTTTATTTGTTTTCCTGTAAGATGGCTCCAGTAGTGCTTAGTGGTCTTTATCTTCATTTGAAACAATTTTGTTAGGTTATATTATGACAGCTGTCATATCAGCGTGCATTAAAAAACATCAGAATTGGTGGTTTTTTGTCTAGCCATTTTAATATTGAAGACGGAAGAAAATAAGCAACATATTGGACATATTATGCTTTATTATTTCAAGAAAGGTAAAAACAACTGAAATGCAAGAGAAAAGATCTGTGCAGTGTATGGAGAATGTACTATGACTGGCCAAGTGTCAAAAGTGGTTTGTGAAGTTTTCTGCTAAACGTTTCTTGTTGGACGATGTTCTACAGTTGGGTATAGCAGTTGACATTGATAGATTGGGTCATTAATTGAGAATGATGGACACTATACCACACGGGAGACAGCCAACATACTCAGAATATCCAAATCAATAAAGTTATTGGTAAAAATGAAAAACGAGTCTTTTAAATTACTGAAAAAACTAAACAGACTTTTTGGGCAACCCAGTATTTTGCTTAATCCCTTCATCTGTTTTTATCCATTCCCCCAACCCCTCTCTGCTCTGACAGCTGTCAGTTTTTCTATGTATCTATGTTTCTGTTTCTTTCTTGTTTGTTAAATTACTTTTTCATTGTAGTGTCGCAGGAAAATTGACTTAGTCAAGACACTGGAGAGCGAAGAGGGAGTTTATTTACACATGCGGACCCAGAGGAGTGGTCCCCAAATTCTGGGCCCCGAGCTGCAGTTTTTGGTCCCTTTTATCTATTTTAGTGCAGACAGGATCCATTCTTTTTTTTCTTTTTGTGCAAAGCACTTTACAGAAGCAAAAGATGAGCGGTTAACAGCTTCAGCTAAAAACTGGGGCAGGGGAAGTGGTTGGCAGCTCCAGCTGAACCTGGGCAAAGGAAGTGGGTGACAGCTTCAGCTGAACCTGGGCATCTCAGTCTTTTAATTCCCTCAACATTTCCCCCCTTTGATGCCTATGCTACAGAGTATCTCTATAGGCATCATTTCTTTTCTCTAGGATTAAGTATTCTTGCCCCATGGTACTTAGGGCCTGGTGTTGCTGGATGGCTAAGATTCTTGCCTGGTAACTACTTACTGTTCCTAGACCCCAACTGTTGTCTCATTTTGCCCTGTTTTTGATGTAACTTCTGATTTCTCTGATTCTTTGGGTTACAATTTCTGATTGGTTGACAAAATAGCAACACTCCTCCCCGAGGAAAGTGCAGATTCCCCCTTTCTCTGCTGTCAGTAAGTCTAATGCTTGTCTGTTCTGCAGGGTGACTTCCACCAGTGAGTCAATTCGTTGTTGGAGGGTGGCTAAGGAGTCAGCTATATTCTGCATATCTTTATCTATTTGGGCTGAAAGTTTGTAGTAGATAGCTGTGGAGAGCCCTACGCTCCCGATGCCTGTTCTAATTCCTACTGTTATGCCTATGTCTGCAAAGGCAGCAGCTAAGGCGGCCCTCTTGGTCCGGGCACCCTCCTTCCTTTCCTGAGCCAGAGCAAGCAGGTGCTTCATTTCCTGGTGAGTGTAAATGTTAATGTTGGGAATTAAAAATATTTTTGTGCACCTTCCTGTCCAGGCTGGTGGCAGGCACCGGTAAACTGTTGTCCCGCACAGAAGAAAGATTCCTAGTCCTGTACAGTAACTTGTGTTAGTTGCCATGCTGCGGTTCAGGAGAGGGGGAACTAAGCAAGTTAGGTCAGTTCTGTTAGTAATGAAGGAAACACCGGTGACTACTGGCTTAAAAGGGCGACTGCTATTTTCTGATTGAGTGAAGTTGTCTCTGGCCCAGTTAATTGGAATTGGGGCTCCAGTGAGACCCTTGTGGCCTTTATGAAACAAAGCAGGTTAGGAACAGAAAGGTACAGACAAGTAGTAAATATATAAGTCCAAGAATAACCTGCTCTCCTGTGCTCTATTCTGGAGGGGTTGTGGAGACAAGGCCGACACCAAGGAGTACTACATCGATGCTGATAAGGGTCAGGGATTCCCAGGAACAGTCTCTTATAGATTGGCCTCAGGGTCTTCAGTCGGGATCTTGGGGAGTCAGAGGCGGAGCAGGCCACTTCTCTCTGGGGTGTCTCGCCTCTGCCTGGGTTGGTCCTCTGGATAGACTGCTGCTTTGACACAGCTGTGCTGGATCCACGGGGTGAGACCTATAACCTTTAGGAAAGTGCAGGTGGTTAGTATTACTAAATAGGGCCTTTTCCATGTGGGTGGGAGGGGTTCCTTTTTTCAGTCTTTTATCCAAACATAGTCTCCTGGCCTTATTGAGTGTACTGGCCCCCTAACGGAATAGGTTCTCTGCTCAGAGCTGTCTGGTGGATCTGGGCTAATGTTTTGCCTAATTTTTGTAGGAAGGCCCCCAGTTCTGGCCTCCCCTAGTATACGCAAGCTCTCTCAGGGCAAAGGCAGGACTGGTGGTGGCCTTTCAAACAGTATTTCGTAGAGTGTGTAGCCAGTGGCATTTGTGGTGTTTCGCATCCGGAATAGGACTAAGGATAGCAAGTCTGGCAGGGTCAGTCCTGTTTCTTGTTGGAATTTGGCTAACGTTGTCTTTAAGGTCCTGTTCATCTGCTCTACTTTTCCGGAGCTTTGGGGTTGGTAGGCGGCATGTAATTTCTATTTGATCTTCAGGTGTTTACAGAGTTTACATTGTCACTCCTGATAGTGAGTGGGAGACTGTATCAGGGAATTATTTCTTTGAGTAGGGCTTTTTCTACTTCGTGGCTTTTTTCTGTTCGAGTTGGGTAAGCTTCTACCTACCCTGAGAAAGTATAGACAAATACTAGCGTGTATTTGTATCCTTTACTGGGCCTTATTTCTGTAAAGTCTGCCTGCAAATCTTCAAAAGGGGCACTGCCAGTCGTCTGAACTCCCGTGGGGGCGTCTTCTGATGCTGGGCTGGGTTGTTTCTTGCACAGGTGGCACATCTTGTACATACCGAGGCACAGAGGCTTGGCATCCGGGTGATGTAGTAATACCTTTTTAATAGATTTTCTAGTGCTGTTTTCCCTATATGGGTGGTCTGGTGGCACTGAGTTTGGGGCTTGGCCCTAAGGGATATATAGTCTCTTATTGGGGAGTTGCCAGAGTCTGTCTGCAGTCTTAGTGCTGTCCTCCTTCTCTGTCCAGTTGTTTTCCTCTGGGGTGTAGGTGGATTTTAATAGGCTTGGGCTTAGGAGAGGGCACTCCTTCGCTGGGGGCCGGCAGGCCTTCATGTTGCCCCTGGCTGCTTGTTTAGCCGGCTGGTTGGCTCTCTGGTTCCCTCCGGCCATTCCTGTGTTTTCCTTTCCTTCTGCAGTGAGGAGTCCTCTTTCTTTGTAGATGACAAACCCAAGGTATTTGATTAGTGGCTGGTAGATTTGTGCCTTACCAGCTTGCAGGTTCCTTCCCAGCACTGCTGATGAGTCCGGGCCGCTAGTAACAGGTCATCAGCATATTGGAGGAGGGTAAGTTCTTTCTCTGCTCTGACAAAGGGGTTTAGATTCGCGGCTAGTGCCACCCCAAAGAGAGCTGGGGAGTTCTTAAACCCCTGGGGCAAGCGCGTCCAGGTGAGCTGAGTCTTGGCCCTGGTGTTGGGATCTTCCTATTCAAAAGCGAATAGGGGCTGGCTTTGTTTTACCAGTCCTAAGCAGAAGAAGGCGTCTTTCAGATCTAGGCAGGTGAACCACATGGCTTGTGGGGTTATTTGCCCAAGGAGGGTGTAGGGATTTGGCACAACCGGGTGCAGGCTGCTAGTGACCCCACGGACTGCGGGAGCCCGGTTACCTAGTCCAAATCAAATCCTGCCAAGCTTAGCACTGTTGGGGCCCAGGGGTCGGGCACATACTGGCTGGGTCAGGCCCCCCTTTTTTCTGCTTGGGGCACTCATTTCTTCAGTGACTCATTTTTCTTTGCAATAGACGCATTGGTCCTGCTGCAGGAGCTCCCGGGGTTTCTCCCCACTTTGGGGGTGGAGGAGCCATCCCTCCAGTGGACCCAGGCTGGCGAGTGCTGCTGCGAGTAGAGCCACTTTCTCTCGCATCCTTTTCTTGGCCTTTTTCAGCTGTTTCTTCCCGGTTGTTGTAGACTTTATTGGCAATTTTAATGAGTTGGCTGATCTTCAGGCCAGCGGAGCCCTCTAATTTTTGGAGCTTCTTTCTGATGTCCGGTGCTGACTGGGTCACAAAGGCAGTATTAACCATCCGCTGGTTGTCAGGGCCCTCAGGGTCAAATGGGGTATAGATGCGATAAGCCTCGCATGGGCGCTCGTAGAAGTCTTCTGGGCACTCGTCTGGCTTCTGAGTGATGGTGACAACTTTAGACATGTTTGTGGGTTTTTGTGCTCCCTCACGAACCCCTCTCAGGAGCGCCTCTCGGTACCTCTGCAGCGAGGCTCGGCCGGTCTCTGTATTATGGTCCTAGTCAGGCTGCACCTTGGACACCGCTGCTTGTGCCCGTGCCTCGGGGTCTAGAGTGCCTATTGGGGCGGTGTCTCGGAGGTGTTTCTGCACCTCTTGGAGAATCCTCCGTCTTTCCTCGGTATTGAACAGGGTAAGGAGCAGCTGCCGGCAGTCATACCAGGTAGGTCGGTGAGTCCGCATGATTGACTCCATGAGATCTATTAGGGCCTGAGGCTTTTCCGAGTAGGACAGGGTGTGATGCTTCCAATTCAGCAGGTCCATGGTGGAGAAGGGTTGGTAGTAGACCATGACTCTCCCTGGCGGGATGGTCCCATCTGGGTCTACTTGCGGGGATGCCTGGACTTCTCGGAGGGGCATCTGGACTACCGGGAGTGGTCTCACCTGGCTTGCGACAGGGACATCTTGAGGGTCCTGGTCTGGTGCCGATGGAGGCAAGACAGAGGGTGGGGGTGTTTCTGGTATAGGGACCTGTTGTCCTCGCTTGGGGACATATGGTGGTGGGAGTGCTAGCACTGGGGGATCTTCTTCGTCCCCTCAGTATATGGGAGGCTTTCGTGTCCCCGTGGTTTGTGCCACCAGAATTCGCGGCCTTTGAGTCTTTGGTTGGGTTATTCTGCAGCATGATGTCCCTGGCCCTGATTCTCCTGTAATTCCCTTAGCCCTTGGCTTTCTGCCAGTGCAACTTTGTAGCCAGGATGGCATGTCTTGTGCAAGTTCCTGCCACCAGCCTATGTGGATAAACTGGTCTGGATGTCCGGGTCGGCCCGTTAGGATCAGATGGACAACCCTAATTATTCCTAACTCTAACGTTCCCTCGGGGCCAGCCAACTCCAAAAGTTGGCCATTCTGATTCACAGAAAATGTGTAATTTGACGGGGTTCATGGATGGATCCTGTCCCCTGAATTAGTCGAAATTGCTGAGCATGCAGTCTAAGACAGTGGACTGCCCACCCCCCATGTTCCTCCCCTTATGGCGCAGACAAACAAGGGTCAGGGTGTCCCTCGTGGGACCACACACTCGCCGGCCTGGAGTCTCCTCTCGGGAGGAACTTGGGCCTGTCTTAGCTAAGGCTGCCGGAGTAGAGTCCGGGTTTTCCAGCCTATGCGTTATGGCAGTGCCGAGGTACCGCAGGTTGGGGCCCTTTCAGACTCCGTAAACTATTGTCCGTGGAATCACAGCATTCACTCACACAGTCATACTCAGATGTTCTGGAAGTTAAACCGTCCTCCCACTCCCAGGGAGGCCCCAGCTGATGGCCCGGGGGCCCTAGTAGATGGCCCGAAGGCTCCTGATGACCCCTGATGGCCCGAAGGCCTTACCTGAGAGGTGATCAGTCTCTCCCGCCACACCGACGGGCCTGACTCGGGATTCCATTCCCTGGGGGACACTCACCAGATCCTGACGCCACGTGGCTCCTGACGCCAGTTCACTATCTCCGTGGCCCGGGTCTAGGATAGGGACGGCCAGCGCCCGTCGGAGGAACCCGGGACGAGGTGGACCCAGAAAGGTCGGGTGGAGCACTTCTCTCGCCACAGGGCTCCTGGGAGTGCCTGTGCCCTCCTCACCGGAGGCAATCTGCCATCTCCGTGAGTTGTTTCCCGGTCAGGGAACCAAAATGTTGCAGGAACATTGACTCAGTCAAGACACTGGAGGTAGGGAAGAGGCAGTTTATTTACACATGCGACCCAGAGGAGTGGTCCCCAAATTCTGGGCCCCAAGCTGCAGTTTTTGGTCTCCTTTATCTATTTTAGTGCAGGCGGGGTCCTTTTTTTTCTTTTTGTGCAAAGCACTTTACAGAAGCAAAAGATGAGCGGTTAACAGCTTCAGCTAAAAATTGGGGCAGGGGAAGTGGTTGGCAGCTCCAGCTGAACCTGGGCAAAGGAAGTGGGTGACGGCTTCAGCTGAACCTGGGCATCTCACTTCTTTTAGTTCCCTCAACAGTAGTCAATTCACTATAATGTTTTCTCCTTACCTCACAGATTGTTTATCAATGCCAAGTAAGCTAGCAGGAAGAAACTCTTAGTTGGAGACCATTAGAACAGAAAAATCATGAATAGTGAATAAACGAATGGAGGCAGGTATATCACAAACCTCCTTGCATTTGGGGTTTGCATCAGCATGAACAGAGGCAGGATTTTAAAATATTAGGCTCTGAAATATTTATCTAGTTTCTCATCATCTGACTAATGGTAAATCTTAACCACAACAAATAGTTATTCCATTAGGCAATGTGATTCTACTGAAAACCAATTTGAAAGAATATATACACTCCTATGTTGACAGCAGCATTATTTACATTAACCAAGATCTGGAAACAGCCCATCAGTAGATGAGTGGATTAAAATGCTGTGGTACATTTACACAATGGAATACGACACAGCCATAAAAAGAAGGAAATCTTACCTTTCGTGGCAGCATACATGGACCTGAAGATAATTCTGCTAAGTGAAACAAGCCAGTCAGAGAGAAAAAATTGCCATATGATCTCACTTCTATGTGTAACCTAATGAACAAAGTAAACTTAAGAACAAAATAGAAATAGAGACATGGACTAATAGCTGTCAGACAGGAGGGAGGAAGGGGTAGTGGATGAAAGAAGGTAAAGGGATTAACCAAATAACATATTATGTATAACCCATGGGCACACACAACAGTGCAGGGATGTCCAGAGAAGGGGGAACTGAGGCTAGGAGAAGGGAGGCAAAGGAAAGGAAAATGGAGACATCTGAATTATGTCAACAATAAAAGTAAAGAAAAAATGTTATTCTAGCAGGTGAATCATTCAGATATATGCACACACATCTATGTCCATCTTGGCTACTCACATGTAAAACAAAACAAAACAAAAAAAGACCAATAAAAAAGATAACGCAGGATGGGTATAATAAGAAATTCCTGCTGTAATTGGTCTTTAACTCTCCATCCTTAGTAACCACTATAGGCTAAATTCATATATATAGCTGTAAAAAGAGTCAAATTAAACTGGATATATACTGCAGAAAGATTATTATTTCCTTTGGTATTTAAGAGTTTCAGAGGAGATAAGAAGAGGCAAATTTTTAGACTCACTCTATTGTTGATTTTTGCCTATTAGTTTCCTTAAACTTGAAGTATACTCTTTTCAGTTTTTTAGCTGTTTTCATTTCTTCTCCAACTTTTATATGTATATCTCATTATGTAGATTGGTGGGTTATGACCAATAAATGCCAGGTACTTTTTAAGCTACATCAATATTTAGTGTCTTCCAAAAGCACTTTTGAAGAGGATAAATGTATGTACAGAGGCAATGGCCCAGGCCATGGCCTAGCCATTTCCGCAGCCTGAATGGTACTTTTGTTATTGCTGCTCAAACACTGTTCCACCACTGCTAGATTACATTTGTCTCAAGATGTAAACTTGGTGTTATCCAAGTGTCCCCAGAAAACATCAGAAATAAGAAAATGATTCCTCCACAGTTTCATGGACCAGATTATCACCTCTTCCAATGTTCCAAGAAGTTTACTTTCAACATCATTGATGACAGTTTCCAGATCCCTACAGTCAACTCCACCAGAGACTGAAAGACCTGCTGTGATGTGGGAGAACCCAGACCCAGCCAGTCCCTTAGGCTGCAAGGTCTCATCCAGTAACACTCAGCCAAAGTGCTGCTCCAGCCCTGGTCCCCAACCAGGGAGGCATGCTGGAGAGGCCAATGGACTGGGCCTGGCACCACGGCCTAGGTGTGAGGCCTTGGTTCACATCAGGGTGAAACCCAGGTCTCTCGAGCTGATGTGGAAAAAAAACAGGTCCTTCCTCATATCTAGTCACCAAGGAAGAAACCATCCAACCACAGGCCTCCCCATGCACGCCTGCTCCTGCATCCCAGCAAACCCGGTACCCATGCCATCTCTCCCAAGCAGCTGCTACCTTAGGGCTCTGTTTCCTATTGACCCTCACTTGTGGCCCTGTGCCTTCAGCACATGTTCCCAGCTGTCCCGCAGGAAGGCCCAAATCCCTAGAAGCGTAGGCTGGGCACCACCAGTACTGTGGAAGCCGCAAAGTAGAGGCTGGTCTTTCTCCACCCTACCTAGCTCTGACTCTGCCTCCTTTGCCTCTCCCCATGGTTTCTACAGTTTTTTGTTGGACACTGAATTACCCTGTTTTAAACAGAATCCTAATTGAGTACCAATGAGAATAACTGAATATCTAAGGTGACACAGATAGTTCACGATATGAACAATGACAAGAAAAAAAACCTTGATTTTTCTTCCACCAGCACACACAGGAAAAAGAAGCCTCACTGGGTCCAAGATTGAATGCGATGCCAATATACTTGTTCTAATTCCATCCCATTACCTCACTCAAGTAAATAGCGCAGACTGCAAAAGAGTGTGTGCACAATATTGTGCTTTATTGACAATCTTTACTCTAATATTACTTTTAAATTGTGGTTTATCTGAAAATGAATGTAAAACAAAACTTAAATCCCCTGCACAACAGTGGCCAGCCTTTGCAGAATACCTGTACCATCAAGAAAAGCCCTAATATGCTCGCTTGATTTTTTTCCTATCTTTGCCTCAATAACTGTTAATTCACAGTGATTACACAAAGAATATGTTTTACGTGGGTTAAAACTAGTAAAAATTTTAAGGTTTTCTTTTTATTAATCCCTCCAGAAAAAAAATGTTTCTCTGGAGATGGCAATTTTAATGAATTTTGGATGACAATGTGACTTAACTCTGAAAGATGGAACTGGAGAGCATTATGCTAAGTGAAGTATGCCAGACAGTGAAAGACAAATACTATACGTTCTCACCTGTAAGTGGAACCTAATCAGCAAAACAAACAAGCAAGCAAAATACGACCAGAGACATTGAACTTAAGAACAAACTGACAGTAATGAGAGAGGAGTGTGGAGAGGGTTACTGGGATATAATAGGGGAAGAACCATCAAGGAGCATGTGTAAAGGACAGATGGACAAAGCCAGAGGGTAGGTTCGAGGGTGGGAGGCAGGGATGGGTGGGGCAGGGGGGTGTGGTGGGGTTAAAATTGAGACAACTGTACTTGAACAACAATAAAAAAAGAAAGGCATTTCAAATTTTAGGTGGTAAAGTTTTCTACTAAGTTCAGGCTCTTTTTGTATAATTTCTGATGTACAGTTTCCTTTCTCCTGTTTGAATACCAAATGCTGACTGGAGGGGAATGGTGGTTCGGGTTGCTGGGTCAAATTCTGAAGGTCCCGAAAGTAGAATAATCATTGCCAAGACGATATAAAATTATACCCAGAAAGAAAAAAAAAGAAACAACAACAACAACAAAAGCACTGAAAACTGTGCTTGAAATATGAAGAGCAGGCAAAGACTAAAATGATAGTTAAGAGCAAAGGTAATAAGGATAGCTAATGTCTTTTTTAAGTGCAGGGGTTGGCCTCTTTTGAAGGCATGTGTAAGAGCTTTAAGGAGTGATGTAGAACTGAAGACTAAAGTGAAAATTCATATTATCTCAAGGCATCAGCCTTGGTTGGATAGATTTGACACATATATTGCCAGTGTATAAATCTCTAATCTTCCTTATAGCATTCATCCATTTTTCATTGTTCTGCTTCCTGATACACCACAAAATAAATATATTAATATGTGAATATTTTAATTATCAAGATCAGCTAGAATTTCTCTCTTCATTGTTTTTAATAAAAAAGAAGTTCATCAAATATTTCAATAACAAAAAATAACATGTAAAAAATTTTACCATTCTGAGTGTCCTTTTTCAGTTTCTCAAAAATTCATTAAAAGCACAGTCTAAAATTTCACAAAGTTCTTTAGATGATATTTCATAACTATAAGTTCCAAGAGTTCTATTATCTGGACAGTAAATTTACATTAATATTACATGTGTCTGTCATCATGTTCACTTTCTTAACAACTGTACCATATTATTAGCTCACACAAAACTTGAGAGAAAAATGTGTGTAGCAAGAGATTGCCTAAACTGATCAACCAGATTTTAAACTGGACATCTTGGAAGAAGATGAATCACAACCTGAGATGTAGAATGGGATATTACATTGTAATTCTCAGAAGTGTTATAAATAATTCCTGAGCAGAAGTCCTAACTTCAGCTGAGCTTGTCATGACTCATACAAGTTCTCAGTCAGTCTGGAGTCAGAGTACACTTTAAAAAATGGGCAGAACAGGGGAATATTAAGGTATCTGATTTTCTTAAACATTTTGATTTCTTTGAGTCCTCTGATCAATTCTGACTCTTGTATTCCTGATTTCCTTCTGACTTCATAGTTGACCTTAGGTCTCACCTTGTAATGACAACTGTTTTTTCATGGTTCACCTCTTTAACCTGGCAACTTAGCTGTTTGCTCTTCTATTCAGCTTCAGAAACACCCTTGTTATTCTTTTATCTATCCCACCTACTCACCGTGGTATCTTGCACCATGCTACTGATTCCATCTTCTCTTAAATACATTTTAGCCTGTTTATCACTATGTGGCATTCTACTTAAGCACTTGTATAACCCCATAAAGTCTAAATTATCCTCTTGGGTTTTGATATGAATCTCTTAACATCTGGAATTTGAATAATATAGTCAATTTTATATAAATAAGATTTATATTGTACCATCACTATCACTAGGGTTTGGTGGGATGAGTCTTTAGGAATGTTGGTGACAGTGATAAGGAGACATCTGTCTTCTTTTATAACTTTTTTTTTATTGTTGTTCAGGTACAGTCATCTCCATTTTCCCCCCACCACTCTTAAAAGAAAGAGTTCTAATGTACAAAGTGAATTGTGCATTAAAAGCACATTGGGTCCCTGGCCAGGTAACTAGGGTGGAGTATCATCCCAATAAACCAAGGTTATGGATTCAATCCCTAGTCAGGGCACATGTAAGAAGGAACACATGAATGCCCAGGTGGGTAGAACAACAAATCAGTATTTCTCTCTTTCTTTCTCTTTCTCTCTATGTCTCTCTCCTTTCATCTCTCTCTCTAAAATCAATCAATAAATTTAAAAAAATTCAAGTACACTGGTATGTTAGACAGGATATTGACAAATAAAAGGAGAGAAAAAAAATGATGTTGTTTGGAGAAAGAGAGGGAAGACACAACTGATGCTTTCTTAACATAGATTATAACTCTATTAATAAGGCTATTAGTGTCAGAAACTTTATCTTTCTCATATTTGAATTCCCCATAGACTCAGGAAAAATGCTTTTTGAATTGAAATTAATCTTCTGTTTACAGTGTATTTCTTTTAAATGCTTAAAAGTTGATGTAATTCTGATGTACACAGGAGAATCTTCTATGACAGAGAAGATAGAAAAATCCACAAAACAATAGTTGTTCTGGCCTTAAATCCAGTAAATAAAACTGAGAACATAAGCACTAACATTAATCAAACTCTTCCCAAGCATTCCATAGTCATCATTTCATTGAGTCTTCCTGAAATCCATTGCAGGAACATTTATTTATCAGGCTTATTTTTCAGATGAGGAAATAAAAACTCAGGGAGATTAATAACTATGTGATAGGCAGTAATTATTAGTACAGGTAGTAGGAATGGCAACTCTGGTTTTACAGTCCATGCCTTATTAGATCAATTATGCTGTTCTACAATGTCTGGTGATTAGGGAATGAGGGAAACCTCAGAAAATAAATTTTTGTATCATTCCAGTGAGAAGTCAGAAAGATCATTTAGAGTATTTGGCTTCTGATGAAGAAAGTTTTCTCATGAACTCAGATTTCTAAATAAAATGTATGTTTAATCACAAAGGAAGGTTAAAGAGTGCTGTGTAGCCCTAAGGATAGTGCCAAGAAAAACTCAGAATAAACTCATACTAAATAAATAAATAAAGAAAGAAAGAAAGAAAGAAAGAAAGAAAGAAAGAAAGAAAGAAAGAAAGTTTTTGCACATATGGTTGGTATAAGAAAACAGACAAAAGATGAATAGCCTTGTTATTCCAGAAAGGGTGTATAACATCACACAATTTAAAGACAGTATAATATAGTTTAACCTTTCTTTGTATTTCTGTTTTTCACTGAGGTAAGCAACCTTTCAAATTCAAATTACATAGCAAAAGCATTATTAAGAGGCTATTGCTATTCAAGGTAAGGAAAAGTAGAATAAAACAGCACTAAGCAAAGTCTTGATAAGTTTTTCAATCAAGAGTGAATTGGGCAAAGTATTTCTCTCTTTTTAATCTCTCAGTTTCGTCATTTATGGAATAAAGACAATGCACCTACAGGGTATTTGTGAACATTAAAAGAATGCTTTGTATATGTGTTGATGGAATCATTCTCATTGTGCATGAGGATAACATGGAGGATGAGAGCGGTGCCATAACAACAGATAGGAGAAAATGTTGTGCAGAAGAAATGAAGCTCCAGCTGTACTTATAAGAGGGATGTGGGAACAGAGAATTGGAACTGTGTCTGTCCTTTTTCTATAATACCCAAACACTGGGCACATTGCCTAGCACTTAGTAGTATTTAATAAATGTTTTTCTTTTTGTCCTAAATGAGAATAATTTTCTAATTAAAAAACCATGTGAAACAAGTAATATAATTAGCAATGTTTAAGGAGTGATTTCAGTTTACCAGAGGGATAATATGAAGCTAAGATATCAAGGTAAAAACTCTAATTATTACTAGTATTATCACAGTAACATATTTGAAATTGACATTTTCCCTATGGTTATCATTTTCCAGATGCTATGTGAAGCATTGAGATGTAAAGATAAATGAGACACTCTCTGCTCTCAGGTTTCTCACTATCTAGAGCTAATAACAGTCAGGCTGTGACTTAACAGAGATTTTGGTCCTTAAGAAAATACATTCACAAAGAAGCAGGAGAAGTATGCTAGGTATATGCTGTCCCACACATTGATGAATGTAAGAATTATTATGATTTATAAAGAGAGAAACAAGTGAGTATCTCAATTGTGAATCCATTAAAACATTAGGACTCTAATTTTTAGAGTGCCACATATTCAGTGAGGAAGGCAGAGAAAAGCTGAGAAAAACAATATTGAGTGTTTATTATGTGCTATGACTTTTCTATGTGTTTATATGCAAGACTTATTTTAGTGTTCACAACAACCCTGTGAGGTAAGTGTGCTATTTTCATTCTATAGATGAGGAAATTGTGGAATAAAAAATAAAATACTTTGCCCAAAGACACAAACAAAATAAGCAGAATTGAGTCTAAGCTATTTCACTGTATATCCCATAATCTTACTTTTTACATTAAAGCAAAATATACTTATATGCTAAATAAGGAAAGTCATAGGAAGAATGGTGAACTATGGACTTTGTCTCTCTTTTCTTTCACCACCCATTCTCTTCTCTAGGCACATAGAACTCTGCTGAGAACTTAGGGCCAAAGGGACAGTGTACAATAATCTTATTCATATTAAATTATTGAAGGTCTAATACCAGATCCTTCCTAGATATTGTATTTTAAAAAGAGAATATCAAGGAGAGTATAATGTATAACACACAATAAAATGAATCTTTTATAATGAAAATTTAAGGAGTGAGAGCTATTTGAGCAATCGGTGGCATGGTTCACTTTCCTAGGAATAACATCAACTTTTCTACCTGAGAATGGTCAATGGTGTAACAAATATAATTGGATAAAACTTGGGAGAGACTTCTTTAAAAGCTGACTTTTTGAACGGATCATGAAAGAAGCAACAGATATGAGTTCTCAGAGCAAAAGGGCTGGGAGCCATCATAACCGCAGGGAAAGCAAGAGCAAAGGCAGCAAAGAGGAGAGTTTCTAAAACACAAATTTACATCTAATGAGTCTGAACAATTCTGCAATCAGTACATTCAGCCATAAAAAATGAAATATTGACATTTGAAATGTATTTTCTGAAGATACAATGGATAAATACTCCGTTCTCTCCAGTATCTTATCTTTTAAAATTGTCTTCTAGACACATAAAACAAATTTAACAGAGGGTTACATAGGGTTTTTGATATTTTGCCCTGGAAACTTACTGTTCTTTTACTTTTAAAACATGATGTTTTATGTAGAGAGCCTATACTGGACTCTATCAAAGGGGACATTTATTATTAAAATCACCAAATTTCTATTATACAGTTACATTTATAAGACAAAACTTTATTTTACACTAGCATAATCTATGGTATTTTAATATTCTTTACTTTTTTCTAGAGGAATTACATAGTTTCTCAAAATAATAATAGTGTACACTAAATTTGAGAAATAAAATACTCCATGATAAGTGCTTGTGTATATGTAAGTTGCGGTGAAGTTTCAAGTCCTTTATATCCAATCTCCCTCTTAGTAAAAAGGGAAGACTCTCTTTTTTTTGTTTGTTTTACAGTTCTCAAACTTCCTGGAAGCTCCTCTGTTCTGGTGATTTGGTAGAGAAGCATGCACCCAGAAAATGAACTCAGAAGACTCTGTCATGAGTTCTTGGTTCAGTTTTTTTTTTCATTTTACTTTTTCCCATGTACTTTGCAAGGGCAAATGAACAAGACAAGCGATAAAGAGATAAAATTAATTTTGTTGTATGGTTTGCCTAAAAAACATTAAAAAAATTTGGATAGAATTGTTTTTAAAAAATACAAATGCATATCACTTCAAATGAGTGTGGTAAGTTTGAGAAGGAAATTAATAATGCTTCTTCACTTAATCAAAACTATTTTCAATGAAGTAAAAACTTGAGAATATTTAAGAATGTTCTTCCTAACATTCCTGTAGATAAAGCCATATGAAATATATGTTTTTATAAGTTAAAACTAGTTGGATATTGGAAATTTGACATACTCCAACCTGTAATTAAATTAATTGGTTAATTCCTCAACATTTGAGGGATGGACATAGGTGATCATCTCTTTTATGCTTATAAGAATATGTGACAATTCTTAAATAATAACATTTTATAAAAACATTTTGAGAAAATAGAGGTAGATTTCACTTGTAAAAGTAGATGAGAAAACCTTAAATGAAGTACAATGAAAAATCATCCACCATACCCAAGTAGATTATATTCAATAATATAAATGTTTACATATGAGACTCTATCATTATAACCTGCAGAAAGTTCCTGTACATGCCTTGAAAATGTACATATACATTCTTTTTTATAAGTGATAAACATGCTTTTATTTTTTATTACAACGTGTTAAGATGAAGAGGAAGAAATAAAAGAAAGAGAGAAAAGGAATAACAGAGAAAAAATCCTAATACTTTTCCAAAGCAGGCTTTAAGAAATATCTTGACTTTAAAAATGGATAGATAGCTACTTCCAGAACTTGTCAGGAAAATGGCATTTGGATTGGAAGCAAAAACATTCTTGAGATTCTTCTCTCATGTTAGTGACAATCTTAACTTACAAGATATTGGGAAATGCGATCTTTATCTCAGAAAATGTTCTTTTAGTATTTACAGTCCCAAGTTCCAAGAATACTGTCACTAAAAGCATTAAAAGTTTTGTTTTCTTTGTGCAGCTTTAATCATAAATGAGACCATGCTCTGATTCACATGGTCGGGACTCATCAAACCAAGTCCAAGGCCAGATCTCTCCTATAGGTTGGCAAGTTAGCTACTCCTGTTTCAAAGCATAGAAATTACAATTCTTACAATTTGGGGTCGGGGAGAAACAATCAAAAGTAATCATCTGTAGTCAGGTGGGAGAGACTTTTTTTTTAGTTCTTTTAATAAATTTAATTTAGTGGGGTGACATTAATTAATAAAATTATACAGGTTCCGGGTGTACAATTCCACAATACATCATCTGTATATTGTTTTGTGTGTTTACCACTCTGAGTCGAGTCCCCTTCCATCGCCATTTATCTCCCCTTTACCCTCTTCTATCTCCCTGACCCCGCTTTCTTTCTTATAGTTACTGTATGGTTGTCTATATCTAAGAGGTATTTCCCTGGCTGGTGTAGCTCAGTGGATTGAGCACAGGCTGGGAACCAAAGGGTCCTGGTTCGATTCCTAGTCGGGGCACATGCCTGGGTTGCAGGCCAGGTACCCAGTGAGCGCTATGTGAGAGGCAACTGTACATTGCTGTTTCTCCCTTCCTCTCCTCTCTCTAAAAATAAAAATAAATAAGATCTCTAAGAGGTATTGTTTTATTTTTTTGCTCAGTTTCTTTAATTCTTTCACTATTTTTTACACAATCCCCAACCACTCTGCGCTGAGAGCTGTCAGTCTGTTCTCTGTATATATTAGTCTGTTTCTATTATGTTTTTTCATTTTTGTTGTTCGTTAGAATCCACATATGGATTCCACATATATGGTACTTGTTTTTCTCTGACTGGCTTACTTCACTTAGCATAACATTCTCCAGGTCTATCCTTGCTCTCACAAAAAGTAAGATTGCCTCCTTTGTTTTACAGCTGAGTAGTATATACATTCTTAAAAACATTGATTTCAGGAATTATAAAAACACTTTGACACTTATTTTTTAACAAAAAACACTATCTTTAATAAAATAATAGCCAGAATTAATTGTAGTGAACAAATATTAGATTAAAGGTTTTGAACATGGAGCAAAATGGACCTTTCAGAAATACCTAACAATAGAATTTAGTCTCTGGCAAGGTAGCAATCATAATCCTCTGATTCTCTTCTCAACCCAACCCTGTAGATGCTACATATGTACTGATGTCAGAGAAACAAGAGTCATATTGCTACATCTTGAGAAACTCCTGGGAAAAAATAGGTGGGATTACATGAAGGGTGATGCAAGCACCCCAGATGGAAGAAAGTCTAGGAATCAAGAGTGTGGTAAGACCTTTTAATTGTGGATACCTATGTGTATTTCTGCAAATCCCCCTCCCACACATATCACTGGGTGAACAACTGTCCTCTCCCATTCCACTGTGAGAAAGAAAACAGGCCTCACTTGCCAAGAGCAATTGAGGATCGTTCACTATGCTTGGGTTTAGTGAGTGGATTTGTATATGAGGTCTTGTCTACTTGTGAGTATTCCAGTATTCCTTTCCTTATTCTTCCCCATCATTCCAAGGTCTAAGTGATCACCAGCAAAGACCATAACTTTTGGGAAGAAGCAATACTTGGATGGGAATGTATAGAGAGATTTTTCCATGGGGCTGTGCTATCTGTTGAGGATTTGGTCAACAAAGAGCAATATAAGATTGTTATGACATAGTTTGTTTGTTTTTTTTTTTTTCCAGTGAGCTCTGACCTACCTCCAAAACTTATCAGAAGGTTACAAGTTAGGGTATGAACTTTATGGGTACATAGTGTAAGGTAAGGATATATAAGATGCTAAGGAATAGTAACTTCTCTGAAGAATATAACTCTTTTAAGAGAAGACAAAAAACTGAACAATCTGTTCCCATGAAGTAGAATTGTCTTGGGGAAATAACTTTTTAATGTCAGCACAATAAGTTTCTCAAAGCAGTAAGAAAATATATTGATAAAAGAAGAGTAAATATTTCTTAATAACAAATAAGAAAAATAAGTGTGCAACAAGCATAGCAAAGTAAAACTCAATATGTTTATTGAATACTATAATAGATACATCCAAAAAATGAATATGCTTCTGTAAAATCAAATCAATAAATTACTATAGGAGGCAACAAGAAAGAAGAAAGAGTTGGAAATGTTTAAATAAAATATAAGAGGTATAAAGGATAAAGTTAGAGTTATCAGTATTTATATAGTGGGAATCTTAAAATGTTAGATAAGAATAAGTAGAAGGAAGGAAATCATTGTCAAATCAGTTATAGAATTTTTACCATAAATAAAATTAAAAATAAATTATTTTTGATAAATAAAAATTATTTATTTTTTGATAAATAAAATAAAAATGCCTCAGATTAAAAAATGTTCTGATCTATTAAAATGAAATTTAGGAATGTTCAAAACAAAGATCAAAAATACAAAAAGTAAGTAAAGTTATAGAATAGGGCAATAATATAATATATTTTTAACTAATATTATAAAATATTTATACACAACAAATAGAGATGCCATATTATTTTTAAAGACACATGCCTTTCTCCACATACACAAACTCTGTGCCAGATTACAGTCAGCATCACACAGCCTATTTTCTAACCTTAAAGCAGTAAAATTTGATATAAATAATAGCTTAAAAACTAAAAATTATACTATTTAATAGCAATTGTGTTGATGAAGTCATAAACAATGATGAAGTTCTTAGAACTTAACAAAAAAGAAAATGTCAAAACTTCTGACATAAAGCTACAGAAGCACATAGAGAAAAATTGAAAACACTAAATACACTTATCAAGAAAGGAAAAATATAGAAAGTAAATGGACAAAGCTTTCAATTCAATTTGATAAAAAGTTTCACAATGAACCCAAAGATATTAAAATATTTTAAAGATAATGACAGAAATTAATGACAGAGAATGAAAACAGGGAAGATTTACTTAAGATAAAACTGTTTTTTCCCAAGATTAGTAAGATGGAAAACTCTAGTATTAAGAAAATGATAGGAAAAGAAAATATAAAAACAAGAATTACTATTATTAGTAAAAAACTAATAATAGACAAAGCAGTTTTAAAACAAAAGAATTCTAGGGACTCCTCCCAAATGGTAGTTTAAGTGGAGCGGGCCTCACCCTTTTAAGAACACATTGAATGTGCACATATATTTAGAGTAGTTTCTCCTGTGAGACAGTTGAACAGCTTCTGCACAACAAGCAAGAGAGAGAGACTGCAAAGAGAAGGTCAGGGAACTGTAAGAGCTTTCCAGGACCCGAGGGAACAAACTGGGACCAGAGGAAACACTGAACATCATTTTTTTATGTTTTCCCTGGACGTGGATAGCAGGCATGTGCTCCATCCAGGTTCTCTGACTGACCTGAAGGGTACTTCAGTGTGTCCCCAGTCACCATTCTTGGAGCTAAATCCAGCAGAAACAGGAGGGTACTATAGCATGCATAACAAGTCCACCCAGAGATTGATCCAGTGGGTATGGCTGTGTGCTGCTTTGTGCACCCACTGGGCTACATGGACACGCAGGGCTTCTTACCTGGAAGACTGTCGAGCTAGCAAAATGTTGCAATACCCACAAGCAAGGCTGCATGAATGGAGTGAGCACGGTGCTTCTGTTTACCTGTATAGAACTGCCCTGGTTGAAGAAGGTACAGAACTAGAAAAGTATGGGCTGTGTGTACACTCAAGGCTGTCCCACTCAGAAATAAGGTAGAGCTAGTGCGTCATTGAGATGCAGGCACTCAGAGCAGCCCTGTCCAGAACCTGCTGTGTCTGTGGACAGTTCAAGCAACAAGGTATGCAGATAGGGCTGGCTGCCTGTGCAGAGTGAGAGGGATGGGGCTGAGCATGCAGAAGCTGCAACACACACAAAGGGAACAGAACGAGCAAAATTCAGCTCTGCACCCATGCAGGCTTGCCACATTGGAGAGGAAGCAGAGCTGGTACCCAGATCTTGCTCTGACAACTAACAGAGCAACAAGGCAAACCAAGAGCATACTGAACAGCTCCTTTTACATTAGGCAGTCCCACCCAAATTAGAAGAGCAAGGAAGCATGCAAACACCAGGTTGCCTCACACAGAATCCAGTCCTTCATTCCAGGTGACACACCAGGCACTGCATACTCCCATACCAGCTACAGCCAGCCAGCCAAAATTATTTGACACACTGTCTCTTCAGAGACAACATTTTTAATACTGGGAGAGATAGCTACTCCATTGAATCCATAGGAACAAGACAGAAAGTCAAACAATATGGGGAGAAAGAAAAATATTCTCCAAATGAAAGAAAAACAACAACAACAAAACTCCAGAGTAAAAATTCTTAATGAAAGAGAGATAAATACTTTGCCTGATTAAAAAATTCAAAGAAATGGACATAAGGATGCTCAACACCAATGAGTTCAACAGAAGAACTGAGAGAGCACTTCAGAAAAAAAAAAAAGAAACATATAACAAGGAATCAATCAGAAATGAAAGAGGAATATAATAACTGAAATAAACAATACATTAAAGTAAATTGAAAAATTAGTTAATACAGAAGAATAGATTAGTGACCTGGAAAACAGTGTATTAAAAAAATCACCCATCAGAGCAACAAAATGAAAAAACTAAATGACGATAGTATAAGAGATCTTTGGAATAACAGCACACATCCTAATATTCACATTATAGGAATTGCAAAAGGATAAGAAATAAAGGAAAAGAGGCAAAAAGAATATTCAAAGAAATAATGGCTGAAAACGTTCCTAATCTGGGGTAGGAAACAGGCATCCAGGTCCAGGAATCATAGGGAGTTCCAAATAAGATGAACCTAACGACAGAAACACCAAGACATCTTGTAGTTAAAATGGCAAAAGTTAAGGATAAAGATAAAATATTAAAGGCAGCAAAAAGGAAACAATAAGTTACCTACAAAGGAAACCCCAAAAGGAAATCAGGACTGATTTCTCAGAAGCAAATGTACAAGCCAGAAGAGACTGAGAAAATATTTAAATTGCTGAAGGAAAATACAACATTGACACGGGGTAGATCGGGCCTGCCGATACCCATGGGTGACCGGGACTCGGAT